>JAAAKG020214265.1:0-22259 GCA_010014905.2 Druon quercuslanigerum
TTCCTCACACTACTCCCCTCCCTACCGAGTGAGTCACACCTACCCCGAAAGGGAAACGGCTTAATGGTGTAATAATACAGTATTTTGGCCTTTGAAAATTCGTCAAATTTATTATTTTTTGGAATTTGAAAATTCTTCAATTTATTATTTTTGGAATTTTGTCAAATTTACAGTTATGGTAATTCATGAAATTTACTATTTACTGGAATTTGAACATTCGGCAATTTACTATTTTTGGGAATTTGAAGATTCCTCAAATTTACTACTTTTGGAAATTTTGATATTTGTCAAATTTACAGTAATTGGCAGTTTGGAAATTCGTTAAATTTACAGTATTTGGGAATTGGTAAATTCGTTCGTAAATTTTTGGAATTTTTGATATTTTTAAAATTTGCAGTATTGGGAAATTTTAAAAAATTCGTCCATTCACTAATTTTGGGAATTTGCAAATTCTTCAGTTTACTATTTTCTGGAGTTTAAAAGATTGGAAATTTACTATTTTCGGGAATTTGAAAATTCCTCAAATTTATTTTCTGGAATTTTTGCCTGATTTTTCTCTTTAATTGCAAATTTAACTACTTGGGTAAAAGTTGAACCACTTTGTTCCAAATTTATTTTACTCTTTGAAGGTTCAAGTATTTTCTTGAAAATTTCACTATTTTTTTTATTATTACTAATAATTAATTTTTTACCTGAAAATGTAACTTGCATTTTCTGTTAAAAATACACATATTTCGATTGAAAATTCATGTGTTTTGTTAAAAAATGACTCTTCTGGGTCAACAATTCAATGTTATTGCTAAACATTCGTCTATTGGGACAGAAAATTTAGTGTTTAAATGGTAAAAGAAGTTAAAAGTAATATTTTCAACAAAGTACATGAATTTTCATCTAAAAAAGATCAATGTTCAGCAAAAATTAAAATAGTTAAAATGTTACAAAAATAATTGCTCAACCTAAAAAAACGAATTTTCAACAAAATAGTTTTTTTTCATAAATAAACATTTTTTAATCAAAAATTTTTCAACGAAATATATATTTTTCAACTAAGAAAGATAATTTATAAGCTAATATTTTAGACAAAAAAATAAGTTTTCAGCAAAGTTAATTAATTTTCAAATAAAAATATAAATTTTCAAGCAAAAATGGAATAGTTATAGCTTCATTTTAAAAACTTAAGTTTGAACTAACAAGAAACTAATTTTCAGCAAAAGAAATTAATTTTTATCACGTTGATAAATTTTCAACCCAAGAGATGAATTTTCCATAAAAAAAAAATAAATAGAAAAGTAAAATTTTCTACAAAACAGAACATTTTTTAAAGAAAAAAAATCACATATCTATCAATAAAATTTAATTTTTCACAAAACATGGAATATTTAGAGTGAATTTTCAACTAAAAAGATAAATTTTCTACCAAAACTAAAATACTTAAATTTTCAGGTAGTAAAATAAATTTTCAACTAAAAAAGTGACAATTTGTCAACAAAATAGTTAAGTTTTCAACCACAGAAATTAATTTTTAACCGAAAGGATGATGTTTTTTAAATATTGAGATTATTCTTTTAGTAAACAGACGGATTTTCAACAAATAGTTGGATTTTCACCAAAAACAGTTAAACTAATAAGAGAATAATTGCATTTTTAAAATAAAAACAGAGTAAATTTTGAATTAAACAGGATAACTTTTAACCAAGAATTTATTTATTTATTTTAATTTCTATCGAAAAAGATAATTTTTTGACAAATAACGGAACAGTTACATTTCAGTTAAAAAAATAAATTCTAAATTAGAAAAAATTAATTTTCAACCAATAAGATTACTTTTTTACCAAAATAGATGAATTCTCAACCAAATATTTGAATTTTAAAAGAACTTTAAACCAACAAGATGAATTAATCGCCAAGACGATTAAATATGCTCTCAAAAAATTCGAATTTTCGATCAAATGTAGAAGTTTTTAACCAAATATTTAAATTGTCGACTTAAAAAGATAAATTTTGAACCAAAAATGTGCAAGTTACATTTTTTGTTAAAACCATTCATTTTCAAGTACATTTAACAAAACAATTAAATATTGAAAAAAAAGTTTTGTTAACTAAAACGATGATTTCTCAACCAAATTAATGAATTTTTAGCAAAGTAGTTCTACTTTCAACTAAATACTTAAATTTTTAATAAAAAATTATGAATTCTCAATGAAAAACGTGATATTTGATATTTTAAGCAAAAAGGATTTTATTTTCATACCAAAAATAGTTGAATTCAACCAAAAAAGTTGAACTTTCAACAAAATCCTCAACCAAAATTAAAATACTTAAATTTTCACTCAGTAAAATAAATTTTCAACCAAAAAAGGAACAATTTTTCAACAAAATAGTTAAGTTTTCAACCACAGAAATTAATTTTTAACCAAAAGGATGATGTTTTTCAAGTAATGAGATTATTATTTTACTAAACAGACGGATTTTAAACAAATAGTTTGATTTTCACCAAAAACGGATAAATGCTCATCTAATGATCGAATAATTAAATTTTCAGTAAAATATTTAATTTTCAATAAAAACAAAGTAAATTTTGAACGAAATAGGATAACTTTTAACCAAGAAGATTAAATTTCTATCAAAAAAGATAAATTTTTGATAAATATTGCAACAGTTACATTTTCAGTTCAGAAAATAAATTCTAAATTAGAAAAAACTAATTTTAAGCCAAATATATCAATTTTCAACCAATGACTTTTCTATAAAAAAAGATGAATTCTTAACCAAATATTTGAATTTTTAAAGAATTTTCAACCAAAGAGGTGAATTAATCGTCAAGAAGATTAAATATTTTTACAAAAAATTCGAATTTTCTATCAAGCATAGAAATTTTTAACCAAATATTTAAATTTTCGACTTAAAAAAGATAAATTTTGAACCAAAAATGTGCAAGTTACATTTTCCGTTAAAACCTTTAATTTAAATGAAAATTAATGAATGAATTTTTAACAAAGTAGTTCTGCTTTGAAGGAAATACTTGAATTTTTAATTAAAAATTATGAATTCTCAATGAAAAACGTGATATTTGATATTTTAACCAAAAAGGATTTTATTTTCATACCAAAAATAGTTGAATTCAACCAAAAGAGTATAATTTTCAACACAATAGTGTCCATTTCTAGCCATAATAATAAAATTAATTTCAACTTCAGTTTTTCAAAAATTCCCTATTTCTGTAAATTAAAAAAGTATATGTTTATTTCACTATAATATTTTTGTAACAATATATGTAGTCATTATAATATATATTTGTTTAAACAATAAATGCATTTAGGAAATCTAAAAAAATTCGTCTTTTTGAATTTAAAATGCATCTTTTTTTAAAATAAAACTCTCTTTTTAAAGATTCAATTATTTCATTGACAATTTAACTGTTATTGGTTGAGTTTGATTATTTTGTTTAAAGATCGATCATTTGGTAGAAAATTGATTTTGTAAAAATTTTGTTAAAAATTCAACTATTTTTGTTCAAAATTTAATTATTTTACTGAAAACTAAAATGGCTTAAAATTCGGCAACTCAATCATATTTCAACTAATTCTAATTTAAAAAAAGTTCACTACATACGGAATTGAATTCTTTGTGATTATATCGACAACAAAGAATTAGTGGATTTAAAAAATAGCTAATATTGCTAAAGTTGAACAATGAGATTATTAATTATGTTTTTAGAATTATTTAATTATTTATTTATTTAATCTATCGTGATAAATTGCTTAAGAATGTCTTGTAATATTAATTAAATTCCTATAAAATAAAAATAACTTGGAATAAACTTGCGAAAAACCATACCTGGAAAAAGCTTGAGAGATACCTGGCAAAAATCCTGGAAAATTGTCAGGGCAATTTTTTTCCAGCTGTTTTTCATTTTTAAAGTGAGTCCGAGGCCTGTTTTCTTGTGCATTTAATTCATCAATTTTTTATGTAACTATACAGGATGACTTCTTACTACGGCATTATGACAAGGGACCATGTAAAAATAAACTGGGCCACTCACGGGCCTCGGTGATTTGGCATCGAACACAAGTAATTGGGATTTTCGCCGGTTTTGGACTTCTTCTTCTTGTAGCTTCACCCCTACTTTTGCTCGCTGCCCCCTGTATAGTCTGCTGTAAATGTCGCGTCTGCGGTTCCTCGCGACTTGACCAAGAAGAAGGCTCGCACGAGGACACTGGGACGTAAAGAAAACAACAACAACAAGAACAACAAATTATCTCAAATAATATTTATGTACTTCCGTAAGTCAGTGCACTCGAAAAATTAACTTAATTTTTCCCCTCTATCTCTCTCTCTTTCTCCTTTTTCTAGCACTCTTTCTGCTCTTTATTTTGTAAAAGGCAGCATTGATTCAGAGCTCTCAGCGCCATCTACTTTGTGGGATTATTTTTTAGGTAGTTTTTTTTTTGAGAATGAATTTCATTTTTTGCTTTTGGTTATATATTCGAAAGACGGCATTATTTATATTTTAGAATGATGACGCAAAACAAATGACTAGCGTCTTTAATATTTGACCAAAAGACGAAAAAGTAGGCTTTTCTGAACACTACTACTCTCTGCAATTCGGAATCCTTTAAGAAGGCTTGCATAGAAATTAATTCAGAATCTTCATTATTTTCTGTGAAAAAAAATCTTCTCTAGCTCCGCTGGGATTCGAACCCCTTGAAATCTTTGACGAATCCCAGCGAAAATTGTTTACAGGTGCCTTATTAAAAAAAAAGATCTATAATTATTTTTCCTTTTCTATTTAATACCTGATTCTTCCGCCACAATTCAATTTGCCAATTCTCTTCTATAGAAAATAGAAGCGGCAATATTTTTTTGAATCAAGAAAAGTCGAACGCACTTTGTTGTTGAAACCTGCAAAATTTTTATTCTTTTCTATTCAAGCTTTCTTAACGATAATTTAGGTTTAGTCCATATTCCACTAATTACACTAGTTTTGCACTCGGATTTTTATTTATTTTTTTTTTCTATTTCGAATGCCGGGGAAAAAAATGAATAGCACCACTGTTTTTCAGTTTTTACAAACTAACAGATTGACTGCTGAACTGGGAAATGA
Organism: Druon quercuslanigerum; assembly: GCA_010014905.2. Lineage (NCBI taxonomy): Eukaryota > Metazoa > Arthropoda > Insecta > Hymenoptera > Cynipidae > Druon > Druon quercuslanigerum. The sequence continues at coordinate 5,105 of JAAAKG020214265.1, forward strand.
AGAATTTTTTTACACTGAATTTTAAAAGATTAGTTTAAATGTTTCCATTAATTGCATTAATAATATTTTAATTATTAATAAATTAATAATATTTTTCATGTTTACAGTTTGAAAAAATACAAATTTCTTCTTTAAACTTCGATAGTTTTTGACCTTCTCTTAACCGGAGCAGTTGTGGACCATTCGGGGTAAATTTGCATAATTTTGTATGCTCTATATAATCCAGTGAATTTGTAATTGAGGAGAGAAAATATATTATTACCCCGGTTAACGTTAATTCATATATTCAAATTTTCTTTCCAGATTTTGCTTAGATTTACTGTCCCTTGAAAATTTGTGAACAGATCAAAATTAGTCTTGTTATAAAAAATTGTAAAAAAGGGGATAAAGAATTTTAGGGGACAAGTTAATTTGGAATAATTATGAATTTTGCCTTAATTAATATTTAATTTTTAATTTGAAATTATTTTATGCCATTCATAAAAGATTTTATATTAATAATCTTACAAAATTAGATTTCTAGTCTTAAAACCTCGCCAGAATCTAGCAAGAAAATTTAATTGAACTAGAAAAACCCCACTATTTTTATTATTATTTTTAGGTAACTTCTAAAATAAAATATAAAAATAATATTGATATTAAAATGTTGTATTTTATAATATCTATTTTCTGAAATGTTAGAAAAGAAAAGTAAGGGCCATATTTTTGATAATTGATATCTAAACTTAGGAATTAATATATATATTTTTGTAAAATATATAGACAAAAAAAGTTGTATTTTTTTTAGAAAATATAATTTTTTGACGAAAAATACTAACATAAAGTATTACTGTTCAAATAGTGTAAATATTCTTTGGAATCTAGTGATTTTTTTATTAATTACAGCAATTTTAGACGAAAACCACTAAAATAAAGTAACACAATCTTGTTTTAGATACTAAATATTATTTGAAACCTACCTTTTTTTGTAAAATCAACTTTTCCCGCGCAATATATTAACATAACCCAAAATTGTTGAAAAATTGGTCAAACTTCTTTCAAATCTATATCGATTTTCGACATAAAACGCAAATAAAAGTGAACGAAAAAAACTCGACAATTGTTTAAAGATTCTAAATATTGTTAAAGTTATGATTATTTTTGTTTGATAATGCATATTTTCGATGTAAAATTAAAAGGTAACCTAAAAACAACAATAATCTTTAGATTTAAATCTAATGATTCTTGTTTAAAAATAAAAATTCCGGGTGAAGTACGCAAAAATAACCTACAGTTGTTGAAAATTTTAAATAGTTTTTGAAATAGAATAATTTTTTATTAAAAATACCAATAATTTTCGACGGAAAACACTAGCATATCAGAAAATTGTTTAGAATTATAAATCTTTATCGAGAATTAATGCTTTTTCTTGATAACCGATTTCCTGTGAAAAATGTTAATATAACCTGCAATTGTTGAAAATCTCAATCTTTTTGAAATCTTATATGTTTTAATGAAAATACCAGATTTAAGACGAAAAGCACATACATAATCCAAAATTGTTAAAAGATTCAAAATTTTGTTCAAATTATGATGAATTTTGTTTTAAAATACTAATTTTTGGGTTTACAGGCTAACATAATCTAAAATTATTCACAAATTTTGAAAATTTAATATTTAATGATTTTTGTTTTAAAAAAAGCTACGAGGTTAAAAACGCTAACAAACCAGAAAAAAATAAATGACTGAAATATTTCTAATCTTTAAATCTAATAATATCTGATTAAAAATATCCATGTCCGGTGCGGATGTTAAAATGCTAACATAACCTTAAACTGTTAAAAACAATGTATTTTCTTTGAAATCTTATATTTTTCAATTAAAACACAACATTTTCGACGAAAAACTTACATAATCCAAAATTGATAAAAGATTTAAAATCTTGTTGAAATTATAATGAATTATTTTTAAAATACCAATCTTTGGTGTTAAAGGTTAGCATAACCTACAATTGTTCAAAAAATTTTATTTTGTAATACACAACCGAAAAATGTAAATTTTTTGAAATATTTTTCTAATCTTTAAAATCTAATAATTTCTGATTAGAAATGCCGATTTCCGGTGTCCGGTTAAAAATTCTAACGTAACCTTATATTTAAAAAGAATTTATTTTCTTTGAAATCTTATAATTTTAATTAAAATATCAATTTCCGACGAGAAACACTTGCATAACACAAAACTGTTAAAAGATTTTAAATCTTGTTGAAATTATAATGAATTTTTTTTAAAATACCAATGTTTGGTATTATGAATTACCCTAAAGTTTTCAAAAACTCTGTGTAAAATGCTAACACAACCTAAAATTGTTTAAAACTTTATCTTTGAAATCTTTTATTTTTTAATCAACATAACGATTTCCGACAATTCAACGTTGGCAATTCAAAATTAGTATAAAATTCAAAATCTTTTTCAAATTGAGATTATTTTTGTTTTAAAATGCCATTTTTTTGGTTTGAAATTCAACTTAACACCTAAAGTTGTCACAAAATTTGGAACCTTTAATATTTAATGATTTTAAAAAACCTAAACGGTAAAAAACGCTAACAAAACCGAATAATTAATTGTTGGAAGATTTTCTAATCTTTGAAATCTAGTAATTTCGGATTAAAAATGCCCGTTTCCGGTGTCAGGTGTAAAATGCTAGCATAACCTAAATTTGTTTTAAACAAATTTACTTTTCATAGAAAATTGTTAAAATCTTTAAAATCTTGTTCAAATTTCATATGATAATTTTTGTTTTAACCAAAACAGAAAAAAAGTAAATTGTTGAAATATATCCTAATGTTTGAGATCTAATAATTTCTCATTAAAAATCCCCGTTTCCGGTGTCCAGTGTAAAATGCTAACACAACCGAAAATTGTTTCAAAATGTAGTTTTTTAAAAATATTATCTTTTTGAATTAAACTATTTGTTAAAAGATTTGAAATCTTGTTGAAATTACAAAGATTTTCTTTTTAATCGTAATTTTGTGGTGTTAAAGGCTAACATAACCTGAAATTGTTCAAAAAAATTTAATCTTTAATATATGTGTTTTTTTAAAATGCTAAACGATATAAAAATGCTAACAAAACAGAAAAAAAGGAAATTGTTGAAAATTTGCTAATTTTTGAAATCTGATAATTTCTGATAAATAAAATAACCACTCTCTGTGTAAAAATCTAGCAAAAGCAAAAATGGTTAAAAATTGCGAATCTTGATAAGGATTTTTGTTTTAAAAGCACAAATATTTCTCAATTCAAAAAAGATTTTCTGTGACTTTTATTATTGATTAAAAAGGATATTTTGTAGATTTAATTTGCAAAATTTAAAATTTAATATATTAAACAACTAAAAATAATGAAAAGCCAATCGTGTTTTTAATAACAATGCTTGCAAGATTTTAGTGATGCAACTTTACACCTTTTTTTAGATAGGAAAATTACCGATGTTTAAAGAAGAATATTGTATAGTGTTTTTAACAAAAAACTATCAAAATGTAAATAATCCAAATATCTATAAAAAAAATTATTTTTACTTAACTAGGAAAAATAGGGTTTGCCTAATTTTTTTCAAAAACAACATATTTCATGGCCGAGGAATTTAGCACTTGAAATTTAAGATGAATCTGGAAGTGGATCATAAAATATAATTTTTTTCTTCGAAATTTCAGTTAAACAAAACAAAAAAATTGAAAAACCTAGTGCACCCAGTGGAATATGGTATATGAATTATGACTCTGGAGCGAATTATTATTAAAATAGTCGATTTTGAGCGGCTCCTTTAGTTCTTTCTTGAGAACTTATTTTAACGGAATGGGTGTAGGGCTGATAAAGAATATTAAGTGTTTTTTTTTTTGGTTTGTTTTATGTATCGAACGAAGTCTGAGAAAAGAAAGAAAAATGAAGTATTGTGATAATATAATAATTTATTTAAGACTGGGGAAATGGATACATGAAAATGGAGTTTTTCTAACACAATTATATGGGCAAGAATACATTTTTTGTCTTCTAAGCATATTTTACTGCAATTAGATTTGTCAAAGACAGAACTGTTGTAAGTTACTAGTCCAATCTAAGAAAAAATTTACGCTTGAATTGCGGCGGACAGAAATCGCGACAATAGTCTTTCCAAAATTGTTTTACGGTTATAAAAGCAAAAATAACATTGCTTTCGTTTTGATTATGCCAGGGTGTCTAATGTTTCGAATAAAAAAATCCAAGTTTTCCAGGACAACACAATAAATATGCGAAATTTCTCATACAATTCCAAAGTCTGATTTTATGAAAAAAAACGTTTTTCTGGTGATTTTTCGTTTGATCAAGTTGATAAATCACGAATCTATAATCGAAAATATTTGAAAATTGTCTTTTTTTCTATGTTTATGTAATCAAAGTGAACTCAATTCCGCGTGTAATGCATTTTTTTAAATCAGAATTGGTTGCAATTTGATTAAGTTATCGAATTCTAAACTAAATTTTCAACCAAATAATTGTATTTTTTAGACGGCAGTTTAATTTTCAACAAAAAAAGGTGCATTTTCAATAAAAAAGGACGACTTTTTTGTCCAGATAAATAAATCTTTAACAAAACAGTTGAATTTTCAACCAGAAAGGATGATTTTTTAACAAAATGCCATTTCAACCAAATAGTCGAATTTTAAAAGAAAAAATATTGCAATTCAACTGATAATAGTTGTATTTTTAATACGAGAAAAATAAATTCACAGCGAAAAAGTCAATACTTTATATTTCAAACAAAAAACGAATTTTAAACAAAATGGTTAAATTTTAAAACTATTAATTTTCAACTGAAATTTTTTTTTTAGTAAAAACATTTTTTTTTAACAAAATGTTTGAATTTTTAACCAACAAGATGATATTTCACCTGAAACGGTAAATCTGCAACCAAGAAAATTAATTTTTAACAAATTTGTTTAATTTTTAACCCAGAAGTTAAATTTTTTGATCAAAAATACGAATTTTCAACAAATAAAGATTTTGCAAAATTTTGTTGAAACAATTTTGCAAATTGTTGATTTTTCAGCAAAGTACATGAATTTTCAAATAAATAGTTAAATTTTTAACTAAAAAAGATCATTTTTTCTTTTTAAAATATCTTTTTTAACAAACTATGTACACAAAAATTAAATCCAAATTGTTGAACTTTCAAGAAAAAATATGCATTTTCTGTAAAACAGTTGCATTTTCAGCCCGAAAATAAGAATTTTTCAGATATTTTCCAATTTTCCAATATAAAAGTTGCAGTTTTACCCAAAAAAGATGAAATTTTAACTAAAAACATTAGTTTTGTACCAATAAAGACACAGTTTTAACTACATTTTCGGGTAAAAATTAATTTTTAATTAGAAAAAAAAAAACAATTTTAAACGTCAGCAAAAAAATAAAATAATAAATCCACAACCAAGATAATTGATTTTTAACAACTAACAATTTTTCAGTCAAAAAGAAAAAAATCCAAATTGTTTAACTGTTAAGCCAAAAGACGCATTTTTGTAAAATATTTACTTTTTTAACCAAACTAATGGAGTTTTAACAACAAAAAATTCAACTACTTGGTTGAAAGTTGAAATACGTTTTTTAAAATTCATTTCTTAGTTGAACTATTTTGTTGAAAATTGTTTTTTTTTTGTTAATTTTTCTTTTAACTGAAAATTTAAATTTGGTAAAAGAATTTCTTTCTTAGTTGAAAATTAATTCATTTTATGAAAATCGAGTTGTTTTTTATTTACAAAATTAAGAATCTTGATCGAAAATTAATGTTTTCGGTTGAAAATTTTTTAATTTTCAATAAATACATAATATTAAATTGAAAAAAACGAATTTTCAACAATATAGTGCAACAAAATAAATGAACCTTTGAACGAAAACAAAATTTTAACAAAGTGTTTCAATTATCACCCAAGTAGTTTAATTTTCAATTAAAGAAATAATCCATTTTCAACCAAAAATGAAACAGTTACATTTTTAGTTTAAAAAATTGATGTTTTAATTAATTTCGAAAATAAGTTTGTAATCAATTAGTTTAAATTTCACCCAATGGGATAAATTTGCAACAAAAATTATGAAACTTCAGATGGAATAGTTAAATTTTCCATTAGAAAAAATAAATTTCAATGAAAAAGAAACGAATGTTCTACTTTTTAGTAAAATTGTTAAATTTAAAACGAAATAATAAACTTCTTAAGTAAAAATATAATCTTAAAAATGTCCTATTTTTTCTCAAAACTTTTCTTGAAAACTTTCTTAATATTACCTCTTATAGAAATTCCCTGATTTTCGCAAGATTTTTTTTTTAATCCCTGACTTGGGCTGACTAGTGAAATTCTTTTATTTGTTTTTTTCAGTCAAACTTTAACCAATTCTAAGGAATAAAAGCTCATTATACAAAGAATTAAAATTTTCTTTTAATATATTGACAGAAAAAAATCAGATAAGAAAATATATCATTAAATTGTTGTTAAAGCTGAAAAAATTCAAATTAATTATTTTGAATAATTTGAGTTTAAAACATATTTTTTAGCATATTCAAGGTTTTTTTTAGATTTTTAAGGATTTCCGGGACGCTAGACACTCTGGATCATAAGATATATAGTTTATCACATTTTGCTGTTTATTATTAAGATATTAAAAGTAAGCACTCTTAAAGTAGGAAGGGTTTCTTGAAAACAAATTCGTAAAGGAACTATGTTCCAGATATTTGAATAAATTAATTAATTTTTCGAGTGACACTTTGGGGATGATGTTTCCTTTATCTTGAAAGGACGTGAATGATGTGTAAAATATTGTTTATATACCGAATACTCGGTACGTTTAATGATGTGGTAGGCCATTCCACAGTGGTGTTTTGTGCTTTTAATGTGTAAAGATTTTGCAATTAAGATTTTTAACTGTACAAAGAACGCAGTCGCGTTAATCCTCTTTATAGCTTTGAGTTTTCTGATAACCAGGGACTCGGTTGAGAGAAAAGATAAGCGTTTTAGCTGTTCTCTATACAATGTAGCCTTTCAAAGGTTGATGTCTTGTAAAACAGTACGTACTGATCGATTAGCATATGAGTTCATTATTTTGTATAACAAATTCGTGAATGCGCCCGTTTCTCATGCCTGTGGAGCAAACCTGAAATTATGACCTTGAAAATCGGTAATTCAGGTGCGACAATTTTGGAGGAGCGAACCTGAATCTGTGGCCTTGAAAAGCAGCAATCAAGGTGCGCTCATGCCTGTGGAGCGAATCTGAAATTACGGCCTTGAAAAATTCAGGTGCGCTCATGTCGGTGGAGCGAACCCGAACCTCTTGCTCTTGCCTTAAAAGGCCGTAGTTTAGGTGCTTTCATGTCTGTAGAGCGAATCTGAAATGATAGCCTTGAAAATCGATAATTCAGGTCCGACAATTTCGGTGGAGCGAACCTAAATCTGTGGTCTTGAAAAGCCGCAGTTAAGGTGCGCTCATGCCTGTGGAGCGATCCTGAAACTGTGGCCTTAAAAATCGATAATTCAGGTGCGCTCATGTCGGTGGAGCGAACCTGAAATTGTGCCTTTGAAAAGCCGCAGTTTAGGTGCGTTCATGCCTGTGGAGCAAACCTAAATCTGTGGCCTTGAAAATCCGCAGTTACGGTGCGCTTATGTCTGTGGAGCGAATCTGAAATTGTGGCCCTGAAAAGCCGCAGTTAAGGTGCGCTCATGCCAGTGGAGCGAACCTGAAATTATGGCCTTGAAAATCGAAAATTCAGGTGCGCTCATGCCAGTGGAGCGAACCTGAACCTAAGGCCTTGAAAATCGCCACTTGAGGTTTGCTTCACAGGCATGACAAACACGGCCATATGGATGCATTTGTTATATAAAATATTGTATGAATCATGGACATAATATACTATTTTTGCCACCTTAAAACATTCCACGCAAGTTTGCTAAATAAAAGAAGATGTTCCATAATCATCGTTAAGCGCAAAGCTAAAAAAGAAAGAGTCACCAATCGCGAAAAAGCATCTTGTTCCTTCAGAGTTTGTGTATTTTGTTATATTTTATTGAATTTCTCGCTACATTTAATTTATTTGTATTATTTCTTTGATTTTTAATAATTGTGTAATTTTTTTGTTCATGCTGAACAATGAAACTCGAAATTTCTAACTCTTTAGGAACAACTGGAGGATGCTGACCTTTCTTTATTCAGTGCGCATTCTTGACCTAAAAGTTAACATCTGTTAACAGTGACTAGTGATATTTTTATTAGTAAATGTATATATTATATTAAATTAAATCAATTTTACGCAGCAATGCCGTGTTGTTTTAATATCCTGTCCATATCCAAAACTTTAGTCTTTATTTAATTAATTTTCCCCATTCTGCAATTCACTATAAAATACGAGTTTCGAAATTTCCTAACTTTCCCGGGCCAATGTTTCCTTTTTCCTCATCGTTATCAATTTTACTTTTAGGTTAAATTTTCAACTAAAGAAATTAATCTTTAAATAAAAACGTAAATCACCAACCAGCAATTTTATTTTTCTACCGAAAATATGACTTTTTAATTTAAAAAATTTGGAATATTTCGACAAAAAAATATATTTTAAACAAAGAAGATTAATTTTCAACCAAAAATATATATTTGCACCCCAAAATGGAATAGTTATATATATAGTTTAAAACATTAATTTGCAAGCATAAAAACGATTTTTCAACAAAATAGTTAAATTTTCAACCAAAGAAAAAAATTGTCAACCAAGAAGATAAATTTTTGTCACCGAAAAAATTCATATCCTATCACAAAAGTAGAATGTAATTTTCAACAAAAAAGTTAAATCTGTAACCAGAGAAATGAATTTTCAACGAAAATTATTAATCTTTTATCAAAAAAATATATTATATAGAAAGAAGATTAATTTTCCAACAAAAAGACGAATTTTCATTTGAAAAGCAATTCAACGAAAGAAATTAATTTTCAAAAAAAAAATGAATTTTTCACCAATAAAATTATAATTTTACAACAAAGGACATTTTTGAACCAAATGCATAAATAATCATCTAAAGAAATTTTGAACCAAACACATTGTAATTGAATTTTCAGTGAAAAAATTAATTTTCAACAAAAAGATGAATTTTTTAAAAAGAAAATTAATATTTTACCATAGAGAAAAAATTAGTTAACAAAATGCATGAATTTTCATCTAAAGAATTTTTATAAAAAATTTATTTTTATTTACAGTTAAAAACCTAATTTAAAACCATAAAAAACGAATTTTCAAAAGAATAGTTACATTTTCAACCAAAGAAATTAATTGTCAACCCAAAAGATGAATTTTTCATCAAGAAGATATGTTAATTAATAATAATGTTAATAATGTTTTACCACGAAAGACGAATTTTCAACCAACAATTTGAATTTTCAACCAAAGAAGATAAATTTTCAATCAAATACAGAATAAGTTTTTCAGTTAAAAAATATTTATATTTAACAAAAAAAATCTAATAGTTAAATTTTTAATTAATGAAATTAATTCTCAAATAAAATGCGCCATCTTTAACTGAAAAAATAATTAATTACCCAACAAAATTGTTCTTTTACAAAAAAAAAACGAATTTTCAGCAAAAACTAAAAAAGATAAATTTTAAATCCTAGGACGAAACAGTTATATTTCTAAAGTTAAAATATTACTTTGTAATCTTAAAAACTATTTTCGAATAAAATAGTTAAGTTTTCAACAAGAGGAATGAATTGTCAACCAAAAAGTTGAATTTTTACCGTGTTTTCAACATGTTAAAAATCAACTATTTGATTAAAAAATTGTCTTTTTGAGTTGGAAATTCATTTTCTTGGTTAAAAACTCTCATTTATTCATGTATTTTGTTAAAAAATGGTCTTTTTCTCTATGTTCTGAAAGATTTAAAAATAAGGTTAAAATAAATTTTTTGGTTTAAAATTCACATGTTTGATTAAAAATTAATCTTCCTGTGTCAAAAATTCATTTACTTTGGTACAAAATTTAACTATCTGGTTGAAAATTGGTTTTTGACGGTTACATATTATTTTTTTAAACTTTAGATGAAAATGTATGGATTTTGTTGAAAAACTCTTACTCATTGGTAAAATATTATTTTTCTTGATAAAACATTCATTTATTTGGTAGAAAATTAATTATTTTTAAGTTGAAAATTCGTCTTGTTTAGTAGAACGTTAATCTTCTTATTTGATTTTTTTTTGTTAAAAATTCCTCATTTTAGTTTAAAATTTAATTTTGGTAAAAATTTAACAATTTGGTTAAGTTGAAATACTTTTTTAAATTTTATTTCTTGGTTTAAATATTTTGTTGAAAATTTGTTTTTTTTTTGTTAAACAACATTTTTTTAACTTAAAATTTAGTTGTTACATTTTTGGTAATAAAATTTTGTTCTCAGATGAAGGATGCAATATGACTGTTGATTTTTTTTTGCAGAAAACTAAGGTTCTTGATTGAAACTTCATCTTTTTGGTTGAAAATTAAACTATTCTGTTGAACAAATTTTTATCCTTTTTTTTAACTTTGTCTTTTTGGCTGAAAATTCATGTTTTAGGTTCAAAATTAAGCTACGTTGCAAAAAATTTAACAACGTTGTGAAAGTAATTTTTTCGTTGGAAATTCAACTTTTTTGTTGAAAATTGGTATTTTGTCCTAAAAATTCAGCTATTTGGTTAAAAAATGTCTTGTTGAGATGATAGTATGAAAAATTCAATTACAAAAAATTAAACTATTTTGTTGAAATCCTTTTCTTAAAAATTAATTTGCTGATTCATTTATTTTGCTAAAATTCGTTCTTCAACTTAAAATTTAGTTGTTACATTTTTGGTAAACATTTTTTTTCTTAGTAGAAAATTAATACACTTTGTTGACTTGAAATCGGACTTTTTTTTCTTTTTTTTTAATTTATGTTTTTGGTTGTAAGTTCATATTTTTGGTAAAAAGTTAAGCTACGTTTTAAAAATTTTAGCAATAATGTGAAAGTAATTTTTTTCGTTTCATATCCACCTTTTTTGTTGAAAGATTTGACTTTTTTTTTGTTAAGACGTGTATTTCCGTGTATTTGATAAAAAAGTTATCTTTTATAGTAGAAAATACATTTTTTGATTAAATTAAATTAATAAATTTGAGAATTTTAAATTATTATGTGAAATACTGTTTTATTATGTTAATAAAAGATTCTTTGTTTAAAGTGTTACAAAACTAATATGCTAGTATTTAAATATTAATTAGCAAAAATTAAAATTTTTCTTAGAGACCTTTTTAGTTATAAATTTTATTATTTGGTCGAAAATTCTTCATTTTTCGTAAAAGATTGAATAATGATTAAAATTTCTAAATTTAAATACTTTGTTAAAACATTTATTTTTTTTGGTTTAGAAGTGTATTTTGTTAAAAATTATTTTTGTTATAAAATTAATCCTTCTGCTAGAAAATCCTTCTTTTTTCTTATATTTTGTTCATAAGTAGTATTTTTTTTTTATAAAATTAATCTGTCCTAAATTTGATTGAAAATTGGTCTTTTTGTGTGAAAAATTCAATTACTTGGGTAAAAAAGTGAACAATCTTGAAATACTTCTTAAAAAAATTCATTTTCTGGTTCATTTATTTGGTTGAAATTAGTTCTTTAACTTAAAATTTATTTAATACATTTTAGGTAAACATTTTTTTTCTTTGTTGAAAATTGATACACTTTGTTGACCTTTTTTTGTTGTAGAAAATTAAGAATCTTGATTGAAAGTTTATCTTTTTGGTTGAAAATTCAACAATCTTGTTAGAAATCATCCTTTTTGACAAAAAATTCGACTATTTAGCAGAAAATCAACTAATTTTTTACAATTCTTGTTTGGGTGTTCAGCAATGAACTGGAACCTTTTTTGGATACCAATTTTACTATTTTGTTAAAGTTTCTTTTTTTAATTCATCTGTTTTAGAAGAAATTTGATCTTTCTTTTAAAAAAATTCAACTGTTCGAATGAAAATTCAACAATTTTGTTGATACATCATAATTTTTGGTTGAAAATTCTGTTTTTTTTTTTTTTAATTAAAAGAACTGAAATCTTTTCCAGATGAAAATTCAATTTAAAAAAAAACGTTTTTTTGTGTTAAATTCAAAATTAATCTGTTTTAAGAGAAATTTCATTTTTTTTGAAAAAATAGAATTATTTTTTAGAGAATTTAACAATTTGCTCAAAAAGTCGTCCTTTTTTTGTTAAAAACTAATCTTTTTAGATTAAAAATTGATCTGTTTTAGTAGAAATTTTTTTGTTATGAATGTACAAATTTTTGGTACAAAATTATTAGTCTTTGCTTGATTATTTAACTATTTTATTTGAATGATCTGGTCGAATCATTTTCTTTAGAAATATTTTTTGAAATATTGAAAAGTCGTTAAAAATTGATTTTTTTATTAGCCTTTTTTTGGTTTAATATTAATTTTTTAACCGTAAATGTAACTCTTCCACTTTCTTAAAATTGATATTTTTGATTAGGAAGTTCTCCTTTTTTGGTAAAAAAATCTCTTGGTTTGAAGTATCATTTTTGATGAGTAAGAATACTTATTTTCCTAGAAAATTAATTTTTGTGATAAAGTCATTTTTTTTGTTTGAAAATTCAATTTTTGTAGGAAAAATTCGTCTTCTTGCTTGAAGGTTCAACAAATTAGATAAAGTTTTTATTTCTTTCTTGAGTTAATAATCTTTATTTCTTGAAAATTCTATTTTATAGTGGAGAAGACATTTTTTATTGAAAATAAATTAATAAATATAAAAGATGTTAATTTGTGTCTGAAATACTGTTTTATTTCGTTAATAAATGATTGTATGTTTAAAGTATTACAAGAATAAAATTCTAGTATTTTAATATCAATAATTAGAAAAGCATTTCTGGAAACTAAAGAAAAGAAAGAATTTTTTATCCAAAAAGACGAATTTTGACGCTTTAAACAAATTTTAGGATGCTCTACCAAATATTTGCATTTTTATCCATAAAAGATTAAACTTATATTTAAACAGATGAATTTCTATTTAAAAATTTTTTTAAGTAGTTAAATTTTCATCTAAAGAAGATTCGAGTTAACTTTTCAAGTTCAAAATATGATTTTTTTCTAAACAAAAAATAAGTTTCTACGAACAAAAAAACATGTCAATGCAAGACAAATTTTTTCTACCAAAAAGAATGAATTTAAAAAAAAGATGAATTCTCTACCAAATAGTTGCATTTTTATTCAAGAAAAATGAAATTTATACTAAAGCAGATGAATTTTAAATAAAAAACGACCAATTTTTTAAAAAAGTACAACTTTCATCCAGAAAAGATTTCAGTTCATTTTTCAACACTAAAATATAATTTAAATTTGAAATAGAGTCATTTATTCAATTATTATTCTTTGTAACTAAAATATAATATTTAAACAAAAAGTAAATTTTTTTACGAAATAGTTAAATTTTTAACAAAACAGACGAGCTTTTAACCAAAAAGTATGACTTCAACAAAATTATAAAATTTTCTATCAAACTCTTGAATTTTATCCAAGTAAGTTAAAAATTCTATTAAAACAAGTGAAATTTTTTATTTAAATAAACTTTTTAACACAAAAATACGAATTTTAAATAAAAAGTAAATTTTCTAGGAAATAATTGAATTTTCAGCAAAACAGTTTACATGTTTATCGAAGAAAGATGCAAAACATTTCGACTAAAAAAGATGAACTTTCGAATGAAGAGGACTCAGAAAGAGGATTCAGAACAAAATAGTTTTCATCCAAAAAATCAGTTGATTTATCAGCAACGAAATATGAAAAATATGAACGAAAAAGGTTGCTTTTTGAGATCATTGTTAAATTTTCTGAGAAATAATAAAATTTATAACTGAAAATATAATTTTCAGGAGAAAGTTTTTGCGAAATTGCGAAACTGTTTTTTTTTTAATTTGCCTTTTAGGGTTAAGAATTTAACTCTTTTCGTAGAACATTAAACGTTTGTTTAAAAGAATATATTGTTGCTGATAAGTAAACTGAATTTTTTTTTATGAAAAATATTTTTTCCAAAAATTAGTCTTTCATTTAAAAGTTAAAATTGTTTACTAAAAACATTGCCTTTTTCTTAGATAAAAATCAGTTTTGTTGAAAATTAAATTATTTCGCAGAAAATTTACTTTTTGTTTCAATTTAATATTTTGGTGTTGAAAACAGAACTTAAATCTTTTCAAATTGTGTTTTTTTTATTAAAAATTTATCTTTTATTAAAAATTTCATTTTTCTTTGGTAAAAACGAAACTACTTGGCAGAGAATTCAACTATTATGTTAAAAGTGCATCATTTTTGGTTAAAAAATCATCTTTTTGAATTTAAAATTCAATTTTTCCATAGAAACTTATTTTTTATTACAAATTTCATATTTTGGTCCTGAAAAGTCAATTAGAATCTGTTTTGGATGATAATTGAACTGTATTTTGAAAAATTTTCTTTTTGATTTAGAAAATTACCTAGTTTAATAGAAATTTTATTTTTTCTTAAATAAAAATGCAACTGTTTGGTTGAAAATTTAACAATCCTGTTAAAAATGCATATTTTTTGTTTAAAATTTGGATTATTTAAGAATAGTACCTTATTGTTTACAATCCTTATTTTGGTGTTGAAAAGTGAACTGTCATCTTCTTTGGATGAAAATATAACCATAATTTACAGGTCTTTATGAAAAATTTATCTATTTTAGAAGAAATTTCATCCTTGCTAAATAAAAATGCAACTCTTCGTTTGAAAATTCAACTCTTTTTTTAAAGTATGTCTTTATAGATTTTAAAATTCTTGTTTAAAAATCATAAGACAACTACTTATTAGAGAATTCAAGAATTTTGTTAAAAATTTATCCTTTTTTTATTAAAAAATCATCTTTTTGGATTGAAAACTTAATTATTTCCCTAGAAACTTATTTCTTGTTAAAAATTTCATATTTTGATATTGAAAAGTCAACTGTAATCTTTTTTGAATTAAAAATCAATTCTTCTTTTAAAATTTGTTTGCCAAAATAAAAATGCATTTGTTTTAAGAGAAATTTTATCTTTTTTGATAAAAATGCAACTACTTGTTAGAGAATTCAACAATTTAAAAAAAAAAAGTTATCATTTTTTATGAAAGTTCATCTTTTGGATTGAAAATTTAATTTTTTCCTAGAAACTTATTTCTTGTTTAAAAATTCATATTTTGTTCTTGAAAAGTCAACTGTAATCTTTATTGGGTGAAAATTCAATTCTTCTTTTGAAACTTTTTTTTCAATTAAAATTCGAAGAGAAATGTAATCTTTTTGAATAAAAATGCAACTACTTGTAAGAGAATTCCAAAATTAAAATAAAAGTTATTCTTTTTTATTAAAAGTTCATCTTTTGGATTGAAAATTAAATTTTTTCCGAGATACTTATTTCTTGTTTAAAATTTCATATTTTGATTTTGCAAAGTCAACTGTAATCTTTTTTGGATGTAAATTCAATACATTTTTTCAATTTTTTGTTTCAAAATAAAAATACATCTGTTTTAAGAGAAATTTAATTTTTTCGGCTAAAAATGCAACTACTTGTTACAGAATTCAAGAATATGAAAAAAGTTATCCTTTTTTATTAAAAATTCATCTATTTGGATTGAAAATTAAATTATTTTCCTAGAAATTTATTTCTTTTTTAAAGTTTCATATTTTGATCTTGAAAAGTAGACTGTAATCTTCTTTGCATGAAAATTCAATTCTTTTTTTTTATTTTTTTTTCAAAAGAAAAATGCATCTGTTTTAAGACAAATTTAATCTTTTTGGATAAAAATGCAACTACTTGTTTGAGAATTCAACCATTTTTTAAAAAGTTATCTTTTTTTATTAAAATATTATCTTTTTGGATTAAAAATTGAATTTTTTCTTATAGAAACTTCTTTTGTCTTTAAATATTCAAATTTTGATCTTGCAAAGTCAACTGTAATATTTTTTGGATGAAAATTCAATTCTTTTTCTGAAATTTTGTTTTCAAAATAAAAAAGCATCTGTTTTAAGAGAAATTTAATTTTTTCGGCTAAAAATGCAACTACTTGTTAGAAAATTAAACAATTAAAAAAAAGTTATACTTTTTTTCATTAAAAATTCACCTTTTTGGATGAAAAATTGCGTTATATACCTAGAAACTTATTTCTTTTTTTAAATTTCATATTTTGATCTTGAAAAGTCAACTGTAATCTTTTTTGGATAAAAATGCAATTATTTGTTTAGAGAATTCAACAATTTTTTAAAAAAAGTTATCTTTTTTTAATAAAAATTAATCTTTTTAATTTAAAATTGTTTTTTTTTTCTAGAAACTCATTTCTTCTTTAAAATTTTCATATTTTGATCATGAAAAGTCAACTAAAATCTCTTTCAACAGAAAATTCAACAATTTTTTTGAAAATTTATCTTTTTCATTTAAAATTTAATCTGTTTTCACCATTTCTGCTAACTAAAAATTACATACGGTAATATTATTAAAACTAAAAGTGAGAAATTGATTAAATAAATAAACCCAACTTAAATTAATCTATATATTTTATACCAAAAAACACTTCTAGTCTCGCAAATCGTTGTTGGGTATACAATTTTTATTTCACCTTTCAATTCACGGAAGACTAACGCTACAGTGATATTATGAGTGGTTATAACTACGTGAATTTTTACAGACTTCCATAAAACTTTCGTCATTTTGGAGAGATAAACTATTATTTACGTCCGCAAATACACAACCGCGAACTTACAGCTCGCTTCTCAAAATATAAATGAAAACTTAAGTGGTACCAATTGAAAGTAACAAATTACTACAATTATTATATCTTCAAAACTAAGGGCACGGAAATTGTACGTCTTTCTTCATCTTCCTCTTCTGCTTCTTCTTCTTCTACTATTTTTTTGTCCTCATGCTATTTAAAATATATTTACACTGCACCATTTACTTAAGAGAAATATCGTCTATTAATATGTTCGAAGCTTCTTTTTTTCCCGCACATAACGCAAACCCGAGTTTTCTTTCTTAGTAATTTGGCATTTTTCATATAATAACAATTATTCTTTCACTTGTCTGCAATGCAATTTTTCATGATGGCTAAAAAAATTACTATCTTAT
>JAAAKG020214276.1:0-22255 GCA_010014905.2 Druon quercuslanigerum
TATTAAAGAGAATCTTATTCTTTCTCCGTAGAAAGCCCTTTATTTCTTATAATTTCATTTAGCTTTAAGCAGGTTATAAAATTAACCCTATAAAACAACGCCTAGAATTTCGGCGGTTGCAATATATATAACTTAAGAAAAATCATTCTTATCTTTCATACAATTTCTTCCTCCTAAATCCCGTTGCTCTTGAAATTATAAATTGAAAAAAGTATATGTTGTCTGTCCTTATTATTATTATTGTAAAGAAAATTTATGTTTGGAAATGGGTTTTCGTTTCCAAAATAGCATAAAAAATTCTAAGATTCTGATATTTCAAATTCAAGTAATTATTTTTGTGCCGCATTTATTTCGAAACTATAAGGCAGTTTTGTAGCATGCAGAGCCTAGATATTTTATCATAATCTTATTAGACTGAAACAAATTTTATGTAAAATGAATATAAATTCATAATTATAGTAGACAATTCATCTTGTTCGTCTAAAACGTAATACATGTGTTTGCTGGACAAATAGTTAATTCAATAAAACATTAACCTTTAAAAGATGTAAAGCAGTTATGAAACATTGCAAACCTGAGCAGCAGATCGTAATCTTGAATAATTAAGGCAAATTTCAAGAAAAATAAATAAAAGGTAATAAGTGTAAATTGCCCCAGCTATTTTCCACTAAGATTTCTAAAAATGCACGTCAGTCGGTTTTTATATATATTAGCTGGTGGATCCCTAAACGATCACTAGTTGCTTTGTACGAAATTCCGATTGGTTCAATTTCATCTACGAGGGGAAAAAATGAGGTCCTTTTTCTGTGCTCTGGTGCTGATCTTCATGTTTTTCTTCCATGAAATTAGTAAGTATCGTAATGATAATTCAAGCAGGGGACTACTCTGATATTTCTTGTATACTCTCAAACCATTCCCATATGTTTCGTCCATATTGCCACAAATTTTTTTTCAGATATTATGAAAATTCCAGATAGTCCGACGTATTTCAAGATACTCCCTAATATTTTCAAACAGAAAAAAACCCAAGTGTTTTCCCATATTTTAAAGTATAAGAACATTTTTGTCGGGAATAAGATGTTACGTAGTTTTTCTTAACTTCGATAAAGGAAGAATGGTTGTTATCGAATTTTCGGCATTAGCTGACAAAAGCATCATAGCCAATGTTATACCAAGAATATCCTGTTCATTTAACCGTTGCTATCAAGCTTTTACTGGTTAATAGCCTAAAATGAATCTATGCATATCAACAAGAGGCTAAGACAAGGTGCAGTTTTTAAAATTAGCACCCGCTACCTGCGAAATCCTGTAGTTGTCCACAGTGGCCTATCCCTTGCATTAATAATCATTTCAATAATTAATGAATTTATATCCTCGATCAACATCTAGATTCTTCGGATCAGATATAATAAGTTTTGTATATATCAACAATTTTTTTTACAGAATCATCAAAAAATCTAAAAAAGGTCAGAATATACCCAATTTCACCTGATCATGATGATAGCGAGAGGACAATATCTGAAAATAACACACCTATAAGACGCAGACCATCTCTGCATTTAAGAAATTAAAGAAAACTCAGGATAGAAAGCTCATGTGTTTCTCAAGATAATGACAGTGAGAGTACAATATCTGAACATAATTCATACATTAGACGAAGGTCTTCTCAGGCTTTAGGAACTTTAAGAAATCTCAGGACAGAAAACGCATCTGCTTCTCAAGATAACGTCAGCGAGAGAACATCTGTAAATACCTCAACTGAAGGCACACATGAGGACCTTGATCTATATTCATCTTTAACAGGGCATGTAGGAATGAGGGGTTATCGAGAACCATCGTTTGGCCAAAACCGACAAACTTCCCAGAATCATCAAACACACACATTTGACAACAATATGAGCAACGATACTTCTCACCATCAAAGCAATTTTTTTGGGGTCAATTCTGAAGTTTATGGAGAATCTTGGCAACCAGACTTATATTTAAAAAATAACAATAATATATCGCATTAGCGTTTTTACATCACTCTCGATGCTTTGAATAATTCCAACATTTATGTATTAGAAACATCTTTTTAAATTTACTATTATTTAAAGCACATTCATTATTCACTATCAGTACTGTATTTATGGTGTTTTCTGCCTCGAAATCTGTCAGGAAATCGCGTTACGAAAATGAGTTACGTAGAAGTCATCGTCTATAAGGGCGAGCAGTAGAAGTTGGAGAATCTATTCAGAGTGTAAAGGTGCTTCCCGAAAACCTGCTGCTCCACTTGCAACATAACTCTCACTCATCTTTCGAGGTTCGGCCCAGCAGCAATGAAGTGTAGTGGTGAGTGATGGGAGGTGTTTTCTAAACCTCTGATTGGAATCTCTCAGATTCGCTGTTGCCAATGAGAAGCTCATTTCATCGTCGCACAAAATAGTCCGATCAGTCCTATCGGCTTCAGTAGGTATCAAAGCCCCACTGCTGCTCGAGGTGAGCTCGTTATCGTGCTCATTCGTGTGTGTCTCCCGTCTCGAGTGAACAGTACTGGTAGGCACATAGGTAGGCCGCTAAGGTACATCGCATTACCGCAACTCTCCTGCTTGGTTGCGCTTGAGTATGCACCGCACATCCATATATTTTTGGAATACCTATCTGCGGGCGCGCTATGTCCGAGTTTGACTGTAATTTGTTTAAAAATTCGATCATTTATTTAAAAAAGCATCTCCTTAGGTTAAAAATCTGACTATTTGGTTAAAAATTTCTAAAAGGTTCCTTTCAGTAAGTTATTTTTAATGGCGAACCTAACAACAAAATCAGAGTTTTATCAATTTAATTATTTTGGAAGAATCTACAATAAAAAAATATTGAATCTGTATTTCTTCTTAGAGAAGAATTATATAATCTTGTTACAAGAATATTTAATATTTTTCGCAATGCAAAATTTAATAAAGTATAGTTTTAATATTTTGTCATAATCTGAATAATTTATACAAAGAAGGTCAATTTCTAACCGAAAATGGAATAATTAAATTTTCAGTAAAAAAATTAATTTTCAGCAATAAAAATGAAAGGTATTTTACTACGTTTTTTAGGATTTTAGAGGATATCTTTAGATTTCGTGGGATTTTCGGCCCTTATATGTTCTTATTATTTTCTTTATATATATTCTTACTTTAGAAGATAATTATATAGACTAAATTCATTAAAAGATCTATCACTTTCCTAACCTCATGTTCAATTATTAAGAATCTAGGTTTATAAATTACTTTAATTCTGCAATATTTAAAAAAAATATTTTTTATTAGCTTATTAATCAAATGTTTTACAGATAAAAGCCCACATTTTTATTAATAATAAAAACGTCTTCACAGATGACACAAAATTGATTAACAAGTCTTTCATTAGCGTTTTAAGCAACTTAATTTGATCCAAGACTGAAGCTTTAAACTTACTCTCTGAATTTGAATAAGTGAAATATAACTGGTTGTCAATCGGATTTTATTAATTGCTGAGGCTAGAATTTAGTCATTTAAAATTAATAATAATACACTAATTTAAATAATGATTAATAATTAATTAATTGCATTCGTTTCAAATTTAAATGGGTTTACTCGAACTCCAGAGATACGTGAAAGTCAGGAGTCGGCAACTCTAAAAGTTATTGCGTGATTAACTGCCGCGCACCTAACTATCAAATAGGTCGGGGTTAGAGGGAGGAAAATTCGATACGCTCTTTTAGAATCAGGACGCTCGTAGCTGTGGAGCGCTAGTATCATTGAAGCTCGTTTCTTTGGAGCTCGAGTGTAGCTAAACAATTCGAACCCTTTGAAGCTGCCTAGTTAAGAATACCTAACTAGCAGGTAAAATCCTTTACACCATTCAGCTTCAACTCGTTCATGCTGAAAACACTATACAAATTAGTGGTCTTTCACATTGACAGAGGAATTCCTAAAGGAAAACCCTCTACCTAGTAATCAATTTGCCTTTTAGAAAGGCAAATCTAGTGTAGTGTGTTTCTAGTGTGTTTTTTCTGTGAATTTGTTGAATTTCTAGAAGTCTACTTGACAATTTGAAAATTCTTAGTTTCTAAACGATTAAGTTCACTTCAATCAATGTAAACTGGTAAGGGTTTGAGAACAAAACAGTTTTAATACAAAATACGTTTCATTCTGCCTTACAAGTGTATTACTTTAAAATACTGAAATTATACTGGTTACTTGAATGAATAGAATAACAAATGGATTATACCGGACAAGAAGTTGTGCGAGTCCCTGAAAGTCCCCAGAAATACCTTAAAAAGTAAGACAATATTTGGAATTATTTTGGAATGCTTGAAAATAGCTTGGAAGAAATGGAAATATTTTAGCATGCTTTCGAATTCTTTGGCATATCAAGGATATCAAAAATATTTTTGAATACACAGGACCGTGAAAGTAATATAGAAGTGATCCACACTTCGAATTTTTCTAATGACTCTGACTATTTTCATTGAAGAAAATTATGATGATCAACGCAAGAGCACCGAATATAGGCCACAATTTTTCTATAAAAGAAAAATGGACTTTTTTTTAAAAAGCGTACGTGGCAATATAGACTTTTTCTTTAATTCATAAATTGTTATATAAACAAGACGATTGATGAACATTGATATACATGCGTAGATAGCGGATTGAGAAATTCGTTGGGTTATTTACACTTAATCATTTTTGTTTAGTTTTCCAGATATTTTCCTTAATCTTACAAGCTTACGACGTACTTCTTTAGTCTTTAATGTTTCATAACTGTGTTATAGTGTAGGGATTAATGTGTCATTGAAATAACTATTTGTTCAACAAATACTAAGTTTCAGACGAAAGAGATAAATTTTCAACTAAAATGATGAATATTAAACGAAAAAAATTACATTCTAACATAGTGGTTTTACTTTCAAGCAAGAAGTTTAAATTTAAGTATGATTAATTAAGTATGATTTTAAGCATCTGAAAATGAGAGTGCAAGCGAGAGACAAAGAGAGAACTTAACTGGTTATGGGCATTATCTGATTGTGCGCACCTCTGCATAACTGTTGACAGTAAGCAGAATCAGGTTTTCTGACAATTGTCGTTTGTGCTCTATTTTAGCAAGATTTTTTAATGTTACCGTATATTGCGTTCGAAGTTCGACAAATTAAAGTAAATTATTGCAAAAAGGTTAGTATATTGTATACTTCTAAAGGAAATTCATATAGTTTGTGATTTTGTATCGGTTTGATCAAAACGTTCGCAGCGAGAAATTTGCTAAACGCCCGAAGGCATATGATGATGACGACAGTGTTTAGTGCTTTAAACCACTCCCATACTAATAGCGACGTGGTATTTTTTTATTCAGGACCATTATAGCAGACCTGTTGTCTAAGCAGATACAGATGTTCCTTCTGCTGCCGTACTCCTTTTCCTGGCACGCGTACTGAAGCATGGTCGCAATCTTAGATTGTGAAACTGCGGCAATCGCGATTTCGAAGCCCATTTCATTCCTTCTAATACCTACACTGGCTCTTGCATTCTCCTTGTTCCTGAAGCCATCTGTGAACCGCCATCGTCCATCACTTGTAAGGTGTACCTCGCCGTTAACACATTCCTTCTTTGTTTATAGATTAACTTGATATTCTGTGTCAAAGGGTAAGCAAGTGGCATTTTGTCCCCGAGGTTGACCTCCTTGCAATTTCGGCTGGGATCCGCACTGCTGTCAAGATCATTCTCTCGTTTACCATATTTAATCTTTAGGCCACCTTCGCTGCCATGGCCCTGATGGTAAGATGTAGGGACTTCAAAACCTATTATTGCCCCTATAGCCATCGTGCATTTCGACTTCAGAGCACTGGTAACGTCTCTTAGAATCAGGACCCTAAACCTTTCCATTCAAGACTTCATAGCGGACAGTTAGACCCTACTCCTCCACACCACCGCCGCATAGGCTAACCTGAGTCGCAATATCGGTATATCGTCTCCGGCCTCAAGCTCTAGCTTTTTCCTGTGGGTCTCCTATAGAGCCAGATAGTCACTACCAGCATTTGTGCAAATGTGCCTTGATCAGGTGAGCCAATGTATCCTCCTCCCACTCTCTGTATCCGCCGCTTGGAAATTTTCGAGTGCCGGGAATGGCATTCGAGTTCCGAGAAAGCAGCTTATCCAGGCTAATAACCTCTGCTCTTTTCTCTATGTCTGTGCAAAAGTTGCTTTAGCTTTCTTATTTTTACTTACCTATGCCGCATGTATTCACCCCTTAACGTCGTAAATAAGGTCCATAGTTTATCCGTTTTAACAGTACTGGCATATCTGAACCTCTCTCTGGTTTCCATTTGAAGCTCTTTGAGTTTTCCATTCCACTAGTGTATCTCCCTAGCATTTCGGACATTTGTAGGTCGGAAATAACTTTAATAAGTAGATTTGATTGCTTTCGTGAAAATCGTGGCTGCCATCTTCAGGGCGTCAACGTATCTAATTTACCTAGACACGTCTGACATTGTACTCCTTTGTTCCGTGGAAAACTGTTTCGAATCCGTCCTTGTATTTTTGGCCCATTTAAGATCCACGGGAATAATTGATTTCAATTCTCACGCGATCTCTGATTGATCTTAGAGAGTTGTTTAATCTTATTCTCTCCAATCCTTGATATTATCTCT
Organism: Druon quercuslanigerum; assembly: GCA_010014905.2. Lineage (NCBI taxonomy): Eukaryota > Metazoa > Arthropoda > Insecta > Hymenoptera > Cynipidae > Druon > Druon quercuslanigerum. Next base: position 6,650 of record JAAAKG020214276.1, read on the forward strand.
AAAACTACTGGTGCAGAGAGTGATGTCGATGGCTTCCTCTCTAACCGAGTTAAGAAACGCTAATCACGTAGTGATTAAGTATTCCTGTAGTTTCATTTCATTTAAAATTGATGCCCGTTCTGCACTATAAAGTATGATGGGAGCTAGCATCGTTCGCCAGCAAAAGAGAGAGACCTCTTATCTTGCAATATGCCCCCAGTGTACGCACCTATACTGATGGGTTGGTATTGCAGGCATATGGAAAGTAGACCATTTTAAACATAAAATTACTTATTATTCAGTAAAAATATTTTCAATTTTTCATCCTAAACATTTTGATTCAAGTAATCAGAATATACAACCTTCTCCAATTACGTTAAAAAGAGGATTGAATACCAAAAATTCATTGATTACTCTATTGAAAAAAATGCAGTTGATAGAGAAGAAGACACCAAACATACAGTACTGACAGTGATAAATTTATTATTTTAAAAATTAGTACATTAGAAAACACTATTTAAAAACTTGAATCTTTGAATTATTAAAAGCTAGTGACGGTAGCATCTATTATAGCCGATATTTACAATAGCCTGCTTGTCTTTCCTTATATGCCCTACAGAAACAATTAAAATTACCAAGAAGAAGATTTTTTTAGATCCTACGATTCCTACGATTTTTACGTTCATTATAAGCAGGGTCTGATGGCTGCACATCCCGGGAGTTTGACTCAACTTCTTGGTCAGAATCATGTTCTTGTTGCGGATTCAAGGAAGGATGATATTGCAGATTCTGCAAGAGATGTTGATTTTGTTCGAAAAAAGTTATCGTCCCTTCTGACTGAATCCCGTCAAACTCTGTATAAAAAAAATATTTCAGTGCTAATTTTAGGTATTGAAATAAGACTTAGACAAAACGGTATTGAGGGGTAATAAACGAAAACCCCTTTTGCTAATCTAGATCCATTATTTTTAGATTTAAAATAACAGCATGCAGTTATCGGATTAAAAAAAACGAGGCATGCAAATAGCGATACTATAAAAAGAAGATCCCTAGTTTTTGCAGTGAAGTAAGGGTTTGGCTTACCACCATAGTTTGTGACTAAAGGAGGGCTTGGGACTGGGCTAGGTGCATTCCGATGTATTTCTGGAGTTAATTTAACTTGTTTGTTGCTTCCCCCTCTTCCAAGTTCGGGTAATTCACTGTCTGTCTTGTCACTGCTTGAACGTCTGATGCGTTGACGATCTTTACTAAGTGTCCTCTCACTGCTAACTCTGCTGGTATTTTGACGATTTCCACTAGGAGTTTTTTCACTATTTGATCTGCTGGTACTTTGAGGCACTTGACTAACTGTCTTCTCACTGCTTGATGTGCTAGTACTTTTACGCTCTCTTAAACGCTGAGTCATTCCGCGCAAACGAGGTGTGACAAAGCCAGAATGGACTGGGTGGCGTTGATCAGATCCTACGCTGATAGTTCTTATTTCTACATTGACCAAGTTTAAAAAAAGTTATTATTACAGGGGGTCGAGTACTTTTTTTAAAGTGCACGAGAAATGTATGATCAAAAACTTGACCTTGAAGGTCATGACAAGGTAACGTTTGTCTTTTGAAATGAAAAGTCCTATTTTTCACTACAAGAAGGCCTGGCTTGATTTAACGGGACGGTTCTGTATTTCCTCAGGTCAAGGTCGTTGTTCGGAAAACTACCAACAAGAAATCTAAAGGTGACATTTAGTTTGACGTTAACCATGAATTTTATGGCCATTTCAAGGTCATTGGAATAAACCTGAAAGAGGTTTACATTTAAAAAACACCGCTGACCTTGAAATGACCTTGAATGTAAAGATTAAGGCCAAAGTTAAGGTCACCATCTAATTTCTCGTTGAAAGTTACTCTAAGAATGACCTCAGGCTCCATAACCTCGCCCAAAATTATGAATTGTTTGATTTCATATTTTAGCCACAAAACCTTAGTGGTTAAATACTATCCCTAAAAGAGGAATTTATCGAAGGATTGTCTCGTTCTTATTTTGTTCTAATTAGGTGAAAATATGATGCATTTTATGCATTATTACGGGTGTTCTAGAGTTTTTTTTGAGCATATTGTACACATCGTAAACTTAGGATCGAGAATTTTGTATTAGGTCCGTTGGATAAAGATAAGACGATAAAAAAATATAAGAAAAAGGGTTAATCCGTTCAATTTTTCTTGAGAGTTTTCGTAACTTATCCTCTCTTTTCAGATTCTACGACTAAAAATACTGAAGAAAGATGCTGTATATTGTTCAATCGAAAAAGTGTGAAATTCGATCGATACACTATTTTGTTTCAAACAAGATCGTAAAATTTTTTACAAAAGAGATTAATTATTATTAACTCAACGGATGAACCTCAAAAAATTAATTTTGAACAAAACAGTCCCACATTCAACGAAAAATGGAAAAGTTGAATTTATTTATAAAGAACATTAATTCACATAAAAAAAATTAGAATGTGCTACAAAATATTAACTTTTGCAACAAAATTGTTAAAGCTATGATGCCAAACAGTCGATTTATCTTCAAAAGCGATTTTATTTTTAATTTGAAATTGTAACACTTTAACAACAATAAAGTTTATTTGCTACTTAATATTTTTCTTTCCTACGAATGTTATATATTTTTCGGCTGAAAAGACGTAATCAACCAAATAGTTGAATTTTCAAATAAAAAGATGAATATATTCATCCAAGAAGAATTTCTCAACCAAGAATACCCATTCGTTTGTATTAATAATTTTAAAAATACATTTAGATTTATCATTCGAATGAAAAATTCACATGCTTAACTGAAATTGCAAATATTCTCCTTTTTGTGGTGATTGCATATTTTTAGAGAAATGGCATCTTCATGGTTGGAAATGCATCTATTGGGTAGAAAACTTATTCTTCTAACGGAAAATTGACTTTTTATACCTATTAATTGACAATTTATATTTCTTAGTTAAAAATTTATGTATTTCGTTGAAAATGAATCTGTTTGGTAATTAATTAATCTGTTGGGTAGAAAATTCAACTATTTGAAATAAATTCGGTTTTGTGAATATTCGACTTTCTAGCTTGAAAGTATATAAAATTGATAGGATTTTAAAATATTTGGTAGCAAATAATCTTTATTGTTAAAAATTTATACTTTTGGTTAATTATTGAACTATTTTGGTAGAAAATTTAATTATTTAGTTTAAAGTAAAACTATTCACTGAAAAATTTAACTGTCTGGTAGAAAATTAACTTTTTGGTTAGAAGTCTACAAGCTTAAATTTAAAATTCAACTATTTTTAAAATAGTTCCCCCATTTGGCCTAAAGTTTTTACCCATTTTTTTTAAAATGTATATATTTTGTTGCACATAAATAAGCAATAAAATAAACAATTTGTTTTGGAATGTGGTACTGTTTTGTGGAAAATTCATGTTTTGAGATTCATTTGTTTAATTGTTTCGTTCAGAAACTAGCCGTCCCGATATTCCGTTCACCATGGGTACACTCTTAGAGGCGGTTTGCTCCTTTCCAGGTGCATAAAATGCATTATATTTTAAATTTAGTAGAACAAAACAAGAACTAGACCATTTTTCTTAAAATCCATTTGGGGGGGGGGGGGGGGGGGGGGGTTATTTATCGATTAGGTTTATCTGGTTAAAATATGTCATCAAACAATTCATAATTGTGGAAGAAAACTTGTCATTTGTAAGTATATGGGCTCAATGTGAAGCTTGAGGAAGCACCTTAAGTTTGAATGACCTTCAGCAGAGGTCCAAAGGGAAATCTGATCTATTACCCGAGTCATTATTAAAACGTATAATTTTCGCTCTTTCTATTGTCAATGTAAAAAATAGAGGTTCCTATTTAAAAATACAAATTTGACCTTGAAATCATCTGGAAGGTCAATTTCAAGGGCAATCTGAAGCAGAGCATTCGATTTCTCGCTAAAAGTTACTTCAAGAATGACCTTGGCCCATTTGGATAATGTATCATATAGACAGTTATTCAGATGTTTCTAAATTTTTGGACATCCTGTATGATATGTTCTTGAAGTTACGTCCGTTCAAATCAAGGATAGTTTTTATTTATGACTTTGTGATAAAGTAAAAGTGCTAAAATGCTTTTTTCATTTTTATTGAAATATTTTAATATTTCAAACTGTAGCTGAAACAATATTTATGGTTAAAATATAATTGGAGAAAATATTTCGTTAATTTGAAAATTTATAACTTCAAGTCTTTTATTATATCGGTAAATGAGAAAATATTTGAGAAAATTTAAGAATACTTAACAATATTTTGAAACACTTCTGAATACTTCCGAATATTTATTATTATATTTGAAAGAAAATTAAAGAAAATAATTTTTTTAATCTGCCTGTGAGACTTGCAGCTTTTTTTGGTTTGAAAAATATTTAACACCTGAGATAATTAAAAAAAAATACTGACGTTCAATTCTTAAATAAAAACTTTAATTTAACCGTATTCTTAAAAACCTCTGGCATTCAGAAACTTATTATCATCGGCATGATGAAAATTGTCCAAAATTAGCATATGCTGCAAATTTTTTTTTGAAAATCTGGTATTTTTTAAAATGAAAAAATATTTGTTAAACTTTTTCTATTTAATGCTTAAAAGGTTTCTTAGCCTTTTAAATCTGCAAATAAATTTAAAAAGTTCAGAAATCTACTAAAAGTTTCCCAGTGCAAAGTCTTATCAATAATAGAAATGTTGTGTACGTTTATTCGTGCTTACAATTTTTAGGATTTCGTACCCCAGGGGTGAAACCCTTATGGTATCGAGCCGGGTGTTCGTCCCTGCGTCCGGCGAACTTTTTTCGAAGAAGGGAAAGTAAGGATAGGGAGAGGAGAGGAACTGAGCGAAGGGTAAGTGAGGGGAGAAGTACTGATCGAGGAGAAGTAAGGGGAGTGATAGAGAAAAAGGGATTGCAAGAGAAAGGGTAGTGATGGGGGAAGATTGAGCGATGAGATCGAAAGCCAGCGGAGGGGACTCGTAGTAAGGAAGGCGAATTGAGGTGAGAAGTGGAGAACTGAGAGGAGAGGAGGGAAAGCGAGGATTGGAGAAGTAAGGAGTAGTGATGGAGGGGAAGTGAGTAGAGCGGATTGGTAGTGAAGAAGGGGAAGTATGATAGAGATGAAAGTAGAAGTGAGGGGAGGGGTAGGGGTAGAGGGAAATCGAGAAGAGCAGCTGGATAGTAAAGAAGGATGAGGAGAGGTATTAGGAGTGCGGAAGTGAGGGGAATGAGACTAAAAGTGGTACTGTGTGAGTTGAGACGCGAGAAAAATAGAACCAGACGAGGGAAAGCCAGGATAAGTAAGTAGGGGAAAGGGAAGCCAGAATTATTTAATTTTCTTACAGTCTTTATTAAATTAAAAGGAATAAATAAAGAAATTATTAGAAAGTTCGTTTATTAACATTCGACGTTTTAGCTATCTCCGCGTGTCTTTCTAAGAGAATCTGTGTTTATTTTCTAGCAAAAAACAAGAATATTCGATTTAAGTGTTAAACATTATGTCAGAAGTTGAGTTAATTCTTCAAATAATAATGCTATATATCACCATTTTAAATTGAAAAATACAAAATCGTATCATACAAAAGCCTAAAACATTAAAAATTCTTTTTTTATCAATTTATATATACTTTCTTAGTAAAAAAGCCTCTTTAATTTCTTGAGGCTTCTTTGATACGATTTTTTATTTTCTAATTTAAATTGGCAACACAAACCATTATCATTTTAAAAATCAAAACAAGTATTAACATGATGTTTTTACAAAAACTCCTAATCGCATATTAAGTTGACGGTCGTAAAATTTGAACTTTCAACCAAGAAATGACTTTTCCATAATTGCTGAATTCTTCAAGAAGCAAAATATTTTTTAACGGAATAATTTAAGTTTCCATCAAGAATATGAAGTTTTAACGGAAGAGATAAATTTTTAAATGAAATTGTGAATAAAAAGAAAATAAAAATGGTAAAATTTTTAACGAAAAGGGATCAATATAGAAAATGTTTTTTCTACATAATATAGGAATTTTCAACTAAGCAGGATCAATTTTTAACCTGAAATTGTATTTTACATTTTTGAGACAAACAAATTAATTTAAAACACGAAAAAAAGGCAAAAATTCATTTAGGTAAATTTTTATCAAAAGTTATAAATTTTTCGATAAACACATAAAAATTTAACAAATTGTTTACATTTTTCACAAAAATACTTTAATTTTAAACTAAGAACATGAGTTTTCAAACAAGACTTTTGAATCTACAAAAAAACGAATTTTTGAACAAATTTATTGAATTATGATCAAGTGAGCAAGCCCAGTTTTCACCAAAAAATAAATGGAGTAGTGAGATTTTTATTTGAGAATTTAATTTTTAACAAAAGAAAAAAATATTCATCAAAATTTAGTTGAATTATTAATGGAATATATGAATTTTTAACTAACTGAGTGCGTGTGTTGTATCTGCAAGATCCTGAACAGTATATTGTGGGTGAGACGAACGCACATGTGTAGGGTCTTCCTCTGGTCCACGGTACTTAGATGCCGCGGTGTCCTCATATTCCTCAACTTTTTTCTTCCCCTTCCTTCTTATATTTCTTGGATCTTGTGATGATTCTGTAACAAGACTGTTGATATACACAAAACACATCATATATCATTCAAACGATTCAGATGGACCACTTTCATTTTCTTGCATGAGGAATATTGTACATTTTCAGATACGCTGGATTACTTAATTCTTAAAGTTTTGCAAATTCAAGTGATTAGATTTTTTATAGATGAATTTGTATGAATTTGTAGAGATGCTGCCGAAAAAATCCCTTATTCAATATTTTTAATAAGAATGTTTCGTTGAAGGTATTTTTGATCAAATCACTAAGTTTCAAAAAACCCTGTCTACCTTTGTACCTAACAACAGCACGGAAAATTGTTATGCAAGTAATTAAAAGTAAAGACATTTTTCTGTCTTCACAAAAGAAAGCAATGTTCTACCTGTGATAGGTCAGAAGATATTATCCCTAATTTTTTCCTGTTTTTACGATCCAAAAAAATGAAGTTTTTTTTTAAATAAATGGATTAAGGTTTAGTTTGCAGTAATAAGGTCCGAGCGTCATACGTGACTTTAGCAAGGCGACAGATTGAATAGAGGCGAGGAACGAGAGTAGAGCGCCAGCAAAGATTGACGCGCGCATCTCCATCCACGGATTTCTCACCCTCTCTGCGGGGCTTCCACGCAACACCCACGCAGCGTCCGATATAAAAGGGTGCGCACTGACCTCTATTATCTCCGAGCTTCGTCAAATTCTGAAGTCCTACGAGCATCCTATCCCGCGTACCTCCGACCTCTATAACGACTAATGCAGCCGATGGCTTAGAATCCATGGACACTCTTCAGTCCCAAAATAATCTTGACTTTTCGCCTGAAGACTCTAAAAATGCCTTTCAAACGGTAAAATCTAAACGGGCCTAACGCAAGCGCATTTGCAGTTTCATAAAATCTTCTAGGTCTTCACTTTTCGACGATGATTCTACCTTCTCAAGCTCATCCAATGAAGATGAGTTAGTTTCCAAGAAGCGGAATCCTCCTCCTATCCGTATCCTCCGCAAAAAACTGTGGCCCAAAATCTATTTAGCCTTTGTCAAAGCTGTCATTCCTCTCCGCTATGCAAAAAACACCTCTGAGGCAATAATCGTCTATCTCTCAACTGTAGATAGTTTCCTCGCTGTCACCCTCAAACAAGAAAAGACTAAAAGTAGCATTCTGCGTACGTAGCCACGTCACCGCCTCTTGCTCAATCCGAAATCAAAAAGATGCCACTCCATCGTTTCTCAATTGTAAAGGTCCTCATAGGGCCATCTTTTGTGGTTGCCCAAAAGTTCCTCAAAGACCTGGCACCAAGTCGAACTGCACTCGCCAACTTCCTAAACCCAAACTCACCGCAAAGCCTCATCCCCTTCCTTAACCTCGTAGCGCCTTCAAACCTGCTTCCTTCGAACGCTCCTTCGCTAACGTAATTTTATATCGTTCTTTACCCAAAGTCCAATCCCCTCTCAATACCGATCCTCTAAAAAATCCGCAATTTCAGCAGCTTTTGCGTGACTTCCTTTCCGTCTTCGCTGCAGCCTTCCAGCACCCAACCCTTGCTCGCTCATAAAAACAAACTAAATATTCTTACCTTTATCTTAACGGCATATCTGTTGCCAAGTGAATAAAACTGACTTTACTTCTTAACGATAACTCCATCGACTTCGCCTGCACTACCGGGACTCATCTAAATTCTACAAAGAAACTCCATATCCGAGATTTTTCCGTCTACAGGAAAGACCGTCCTTACCCCAAAGGCGGTGGTGTTGCGCTTCAAGTTTGAAACACTCTCCGCCATTCAGCCTTCAGCACAAACTATTCTCCATTCGATGCAGTTTCAGTCGTAATTAACCTTATCTCAGGCACTCTTCGCATTCTTTAAATTAACTCTTCTCCACATATCAACGACATCCCTAAAATACCTAACCTTTTCAATACCAATATCCCAACTCTGGTTGCCGGCGATCTTAACGCCAAACACAGGGCCCGGGGCTGTGTTAAAAATTACACCAAGAGTAATGCTCTCCTCAAAACCCTGATTTTCTATAACTTAACCATTGAGGCCCTCTCAGAACCTACCCATTTTCCTAGATCACTCAAACATCAACCCGACATTCTCCACATCTTCTTAACAAAGAACATCGTCATAGATACAGCCCCCCTGTCTCTTTCAGAACTTATTTCTGATCACAACCCAGTACTTCTAGTCCAATCTACCTCTGACCTAGACACTTCTGTTGAAGCCCTGACAAAAGACATTTGAAACTCTGTCCAACTAGCTTCCACAACGAACTTCACTTCTGCTCGCAAATCCAAACTTTTACTTCTTACTCGCGTTCTTATCCGCAAAAAAAAACCAAGCTCGAAAATATTAGCAGTCCTACCATAATCCGAAACAGCGCCAGCATCTCAACTCCCTTCAAAGGAAACTAAAAACTACTCTTCATACTGAAGATGCATCTTTCTTCGACTCTTACATAGCCGAAGCTGAATTGCATTCGAAAAGATGCTGAAAAGTCACCAAATCCCTTCGCAGTAGGAAATCTTACCTCCTCTCACTCGCCAAAGCCGATCAATCTTTCTCTCTCGATGAAGAAAGGCAACCATTTTCGCAGATCCCCTTAAACATCAATGCTCCCCCTTCCCAAGCCTTGACAAATTTTCTAACTTTCATAACCATTTCTTCAGGTCTGCTCAAAACTCCAGTGTCACTGACACAGACTTTATCCTTACTTCTTCTAAAGAAGTCTCTGACTCAATCCGCTCCTTGAGAAATGGCAAAGCGCCCGGCAATGACTTCATCAGCAATAATGTACTGAAAATACTTCTCCGCAAACATGTAGTTGCTATCTGCAACATTGCTAAAGCTCCCTCAACCTGGAAAGAATGCAGCTTTTAAGCTATCAGTCTGCTCTTTACTTTCAGAAAACAAGCCGAAAACAACTTTGTTCCTGACTTCCAGCACGGTTTTCGCAAACGTCATGGAACAGCTCATCAACTTCTTCGTGTCTCTGAGTACATTGCTTGAAACCTTAACAAGTGCAGGCACACCTCAATGCTTCTTTTGGATTGTAAGCAAGCCTCACTATCTCATCGTTTTAATCAAATCCTTTCTCTCGAAAAGGAGCTTTAGAGTTCGCGTTGGAAAAAAACCCTCAGGTTTCCGTACTCTCTTCTTCTCTCTTCAACGTGTTCCTTCTGATTCCTTCTCACAAGAAAATCCTCATGGCTCAACAAGCTGATGATGTCGGTTTCCGTTATTCATCCAAGGTCATCAGTCACTGCTCTTCTCGTTTTAACAGATTTACATCAATCGTCCTGTAATGATATTACAGATGAAGATTTAAAATAAATGAATCTAAATCTGAAGCTGTATGTTCCTCGCGTCGCCATCGTAATCCTTCTAGACCCTTTGTTTACACTCTTCCCATTAAATAAAGTTTCTCCGCAAAATATTTCGGCGTCATTTTTGATAAACGATTCACTTGGTGTTAACAAATCCAAGCCATCCGCAATAAGACCTACGAGGCCTTTACTTCACTTAAACCCTTTTTCAGTAACCCCAAAGTTTCTCGAGTCACTAAAATTCGTGCCTTCAACGCCATAATTAGAAGCCTCTGCGCCAACGCGATTCATATCTGGGGCTCTGCTACCCCAAATCGACTCTCCCAACTTGAAGGCCAAAGCTTCGTCTTTCAGTAGCTAATCACCCAAACCCCTGCGTCAACTCACTTGCAAATTATGCAAGTAAAACTTGCGACCGCTTTACAAGGCCCTGCCGTCACGTCTCGCCATACTAATTGAGTCATCCGTCTCTCTTAATTCTTCATCTTGTACTTTATGCGTAAGTGTCCTTACAGTATAATCTGTCTTGGACCACCGACATCGATGTCCCTTATTTTCTTATCTTGCTTCTTAACCTGCTAGGATGGTAACCAGTCGAGAAGGGGTTTTAGTCGATAGGCACGCCAAGCAAAACCGACCCTACCTACTTTTCATGGGTTTCTTTCAAAGATTTTCTTTTTTTGACCCCTTCAAACATAAAAAAACAAAAAACAAACAACAACCAGGACGTCACTTGTTTGAGAGGTGGATACCAGAACGCTTACACAAACCTTAAAACTGATTACCAGCCATAGGTGACTACAGCTAGTTACCAGCCTTAGATTCGGACCGGAAGCTAATGCCGTCACTCTCGTGAACCAACACAGCCCGGATACTAGAGGCAGGTTACTCGAAGCTGCCTCTCCATGACAAACACTCCTTATCTTAATTATTATTTAAATTCTCACTCTCCCCTCCTCTGTCCACCACTAACAGGCCAGCTGTTATTTCTGTCCTGTACCCCAAAAGATAATTTTATCTCACTCCGGCTTAGTAGATAGAAATCAATCATCTCTGAAGATTATTCACCTTACCACTACCAAACAATAATATCACATAGTAAGTAAGGAGCGGATCAAGAGAATGGAATGGAGTATACCATAGTGTGGGTTTATCTAAAAACATAAAATTGTTTTAATAATACTTTTTAGGGAATTGCAAGGTCAAAAAAGGTTTTTTTTGCATTTTTGACTAAAAAGGGAGAAGTTGTACTTCTGCAAAACACCTCGCTTCCTTTATATTTTGGGACAAAGTTCCTACATAGCATACGAAAATGGAGTGCATTTAGCGCTAGTTAAAAAAAATATGTTCCTTGCCTGATAGATCACGAGATATCCCATTGATAAATAAATAACTGTTTATAACAAAATCTTGCTATGACCACTTATGATAACCTTTTGTCCATTTTCTCGTTCTGTTGTGCCGACAAATAATTGTCATTCATTAAAAATGTGTAATATGTTCTTTATAAATGAACAAATATTCTTATAAATAACTGTTAAAAATAAAATATTGTCCTAAGCACAGTTGGCTACCTCTTGAACATTTTTGTGGCAAGAAAAGTAAATTTAATTGATTTGAAATGTGTGATATGCTTCTTGATTAGATATAAAAATGGCTTTTTAATGATTTTTTATAAGAATATGTCCTAATGAATCCTTTTCCTGTATTTAGTTCCATACTGACTTTCAAGATGCTTGTAATTTGCAGTGATTTCTGTAAACTGTAAATAATATTCTGTGGCCATTTCATGCTTCGGCATCATTAAAGCAAAATAAATCTGACCTGATTTATTTTGAAAAAACGAAACTCCCTGTTTTGCCCGCAAAAGTAGGAAAAAATGGTCAATTTTGAGGGATCATAAGTTATGACCTATCATAAGTAAAAGATTCCTCTTTTTTGAACTCACAGAAAATTAAGTCTACTTGCAATCACCTGTGGAACACTTTTTTGTCCTTTTTCTTTTTCCTGTTGTACATTTTGCTCTGAAATGCATTTGCAATTATACGTCTGTTCTAAAATTTTTGGTATTTTAAAAGGAATCGCTTAACGAAACTTTCTCGTTCAAAATATTAAATGTTGGCTTTTTTAGGGAACTTCACTCATTATTTCAACGTAATGCCTAGACTATTTCTTGGTAGTTTTGGCTTTCGGAATTCTAGAAAACGTAAAAAATTATTTAAATAAAAATTCTAAGGAGTTTAAAGTTATTAACGAAATTGACAGGCTTTGAAACATATTACTAAATATCCACAGATGTTTAGGGCCTTCAATGATTTTAAAGGTTCATTCTAAATAATTGAGAGATGTTAATTTTGAACGTTTTTACGTCCGGGAATAATGAGTAAAAATTTTATAAGGATGGGGAAGATTAATTATATTTACCACAATGACAATATAAGACTTCTATTTTGTGAAACAAAAATTGGCCAAGTCGACGGATATAATATTCAAATTGTTATTTTAAAGGAGGTATTTCAGTAAAATATTAATTATATCATTTTAAATTGATTGATTAAAAAGAAGCTGCCTACCATTATTTTGTGGTTATAATCATTCAGCTTATTGTATATTTAAGAATCAGTTTATGAGCTAAGTAAAATGGATCGCAAAAAATATTTAATTTGATAAAATATTCTGAAATAACCAGAGCGAATTCCGCTAAAGTTACGCTTTCGGAAAGCGGAAAAATACATATTCAGGTAGACTCTTAAATTTTTTATTGTAAACGTTAAAAAACGTATTACAAAAAGATCAAAATAAATGATTTCTATAAAATTTAATGGAGACATTTTAGAACATATAAAACGGTTATTAAATGATTAAATCAATAAAACAGTATTCCACATTAAAACTCGAAATCCGAAAATTGTGATGATTTTTTTTTATGTACAGTTTTCGCTTGAATAAAAAAACATTCTGTTATTTTGTAAGAATCAGATTATGGAATCATTCTACATCCATATCTTCCTTTGGGAAGGGGGGAGGGTAATTCGTAGGGGAGAGTATAAGTAATGAGACGGAAAGGATAAGGAAAATGAAAGAAGATTATAAAGGAAAGAATGAGATAACAGAAATAGAAACATAGTGATAAAGGATCTAAGATTAAAAGGGAGATTTGCGCCAAGGAGTAGATAACGTGCTAAAAAGGATCGATTTTCAAGCAGATATTGAGAAAATGCGAAACGTAGGAAAGGAAACGGAAAGAGGAGAAAAAATTGTACTAGTAAAAGTAAAGAAACGGGAACATAAGAAGGAAGTGATGCTAAAGAAGAGGTTGTTATATGTAAGCCCGGAGAGAATAGTTGATGATTTGATATTAGTAGAAAGGAATATGCAGTATAAGTTAAGGAAAATAGCGAAAGAGAAAAGAAGTGAGGGAAAAACAACGTTGGTTAAGTATGGTAGAATACAGCTAAATGGAGTTTAGTGGGACTGTGATGAAGAAAGGGAAGGGATTGTTTATCAGATAGAGTTTATAAGAAATTCGACACAGTGGGATGTAAGGGAAAGGTTACCTAAAGGTTAAAAATGAAAAATTCAAAATGCAAATAGGAAAAATAAAAAAGCAGAGCAATGGGAAGTATGGTGATGGCACTAAAGTACGAATGTATAACAGAAAAAAGGATAAGGAAGAGAGGAAAGGACAAAAAGAAGGATTGATAGTAGAAGAGGAAAAGATGGGATAAGAGAAGTGGAAGTTATGTGAACCGTGATATGCAGGAGAAAACAGAGGAGATTAAACAAGTGATAAGGAAAAATTGCGGAAGAATTGGTATTATATTAGTTGGGGATTTCAATGCAAAAACAGAAGATAGAGGAGGAAGTGAATGGGGAGGAGAGAGGAAGAAAATCCAAAGATAAGGTACTCATTTGGGATGAAAAGAAGTTGTTAAAGAGCTTTTAAGAGTTGGGGTAGTTTATCTTAAATAGAAATATAAAGGTTGATGAGGACGTAGAATGTACAGGCTCAGGAAGAGAAAGGAAACTGATAATTGGATATATGATAGTGGATGGTGAGATAAGAGGGAGCGTGAAGAAATGAAAAGTAGGAGATATAATTGAGTAGGATCACTTCCCGTTAATAGTTAAATTAGAGCGAGCAAAAAGTAATAGAAATATAGATAAAAAGGAATCAAAGGTAAGAAGAGGACACAAAAGGGGCCAGGTCAATAGAACGAGAAGAACTGTTTAGAGAAAAGGTCAGTAATATCAAAATGGAAGAGGGAAATGTGGACGGGAAAATGAAAAAAAAAGAATCGAAGAAATAAAATAGAGGATTAGAATGCACAAGCAAAAAAGAATTTAGTAAAGAAGGAAATAGAGGTGGATCGGATAAGGATTGTAAAGAGAAAAAAAGGAGGTCAGAAAGGAATAATGAAAATTGAAAAAAGATGTGGAGAAGAATATGTGAAAAAAAAGAAGAGGTATACTGATATGTGTGACCAAAAGTAAGAGGTAGAGAATAAAAGGTTTGTCGAAGAGAGTGATAAGGCTAGGAGGAAAAAGGAGATCTGAAAGGTCGTAAAAATAGAGCGCAGAAGAAAAAAAGTAAGCTAGGATATTGAAATGATAGAATGAAAAAAATATTTTATGGATTTGCTAGAAGTAGACAGAAATGTTAGGAAAGAAGGAAAATATGGTGGAGAAAGGGATGAGGAAGAGAACATAACAAGAAATGAAATAGTCAAGGTGTTTTGAATAATTAAAGATGAAAGCGCACCTAGTATAGATGACATTCCAAATAAATCTGATAATATGGGGGAAGGAACTTTAGGAATAGGCATGGATAATGTGGAATAGGGTATGGAGAGGAGAGAGGAGGGTCCTATTATTATAAGCGTGTGACGCTGATGCCAACATTTTATAAAGTATATGTACGCGTTTAATCAGAAAGATTAAAGAAAGAAGTTAAGGAAGAAAGATAGATCTATCGAATCAGATAGGGTTTAGAAAGGAACGGGAGTGATGTACAGCATATATGCTCTGAATGATCTGGTAAATAGAAGGATTAAAAGAAAGAAAAGGGCAATGATAGCAATATTCGTAGACTTGAAGGTGGCGTTTGAATTATTGGACAGAGTCGGCTTGGAAAAAGTTATTGTGAAAAAGAAGGTACGAAAAGGCTTGTTTAAGAGAGTGTCGGAAATATTCAGAGAGACGAAAAGCAGGGTAAAGGTGAGAGGAGTGCGGCCAGGATGTCCTCTAAACCCAATTTTACTTAATATATTAATATCAGACTGGAAAGAAGAAATGAGTAGAAAAGTTTTTTTGTTGAGGAATAAGGTTAGGGAAGGGAAAGATATATACACAAGCATGCGCAGACGACATAGTGCTGATAGCACAGGATAAAGAATGGATGAAGGTTAGAAGAAAGGAAATGAAAGGAAATGGAGTGAAAGATGGAAAGGAGTAAAGTTAGATGAATTAAAAGAATTTCAATATTTGAGATATACCTACCTTGCAAAAGAAGGTAGATCATGAGGTTTGTAAAATAGAAAGGATGAAAAAAGCATCAGGGATACTAAAACGGATATGGGGCATAGGGAAAATAATGTTCAAGAAATATTAAAAAAAGGAGAATGTGCATATTGGATACGCTGGTATAATAGATATATA
>JAAAKG020214287.1:0-22255 GCA_010014905.2 Druon quercuslanigerum
AACGTCGGCAAAATTCGTAGTTTTGTACACGATTGAAACCCGAAATATCTACTTTATCCTAAAAAAAAAATTTCCGACACTGTAAAATTCCAAAATTGGAAAATGCCCGAATAATAAAATTTACGAATTATAAAATTCACGACACTCTCTAGTATAACCGATTTGGAAAATTCCGAATTTAAACAATTACAATTTTTGATGAGTATGTTTTATTTATTTTGAATACAAGAATAAATATTTATTTTTTTAAATTATATATAATGTTTAAAATTTCGAAAATTATTGTTGGACCCAAAAAAATAACCTTTTGTTTTCATCGTACCGTATGTTGATTTTCTAAAAAAATATATAAATTTGAAATGCGGTTTTTTTCAGAAATATTTTAGTAAAAATTATTTTTATTTTTAATTCAAACAACAATTCACGAAATTTTAAAAATTAAAAATTATAAAACAAAATTATCATTATTTTTGTGATCAACAAAACATTTATCCAAAATTGTAATTGTTTAAATTCGGGAATTTTACAATTCGGATATTTTATAATTCGACAATTTTCTGTTGGCGATTTTATTATTCGGAAATTTTCTAATTCAGTAATATTATAAACTGTCGTCAATTTTATCATTGGGAAATTTCCTTTTCGAGAATTTTATTATTCAGGAATTTTCTAAGGGACGACTATAAAATCAAGAAAAAAAAAATTCCCGGCACTGTAAAATTCACGAATTTAAAAATTTAAGAATAATAACATTGCCGAAAAAAAAACCGATTTGGAAAATTCCCGAATATTAAAATTCGCGAATTTGATTCACGCGAACACTTTTTGTATTTTTTTTCAAACACTATGAAAATTAAAGAAAAATGCGTCAACCAGAAATATTTTATTTAAAATTACTTTAATTTTGAATTTAAACATTTTAAATAATATTTGATTATGGGTAATGTAATCAATAAAAAACTTATTCATAAAAAAATTCAATTGCTTAAATTAGGCAATTTTACAATTCTGATATTTTATAATTCGGAAATTTTCGGTCAGGAATTTCATTATTCGGGAATTTTCCAATGCGGTATTATTATTAACTGCCGGGAATAATATTATTCGGAAATTTTCCAATTTGTTAATTTTATAATTCGGTAATTTTATTAATGAAGAATTATATTCTTCGGCAGTTTTCCAGATAGGTATTTTTTATTTTCGGAAATTTGATTATTCACGAATTTTAATATTTGGGAATTTTCCAAATCGGGAATTTTACAGAGTCGGGAATTTTATTTTTTGGGATTTTTTAGTCGTCCTTAGAAAATTACCGAAAAATAAAATTCTTGAATAATAAAATTCCCGAATAAAAAAAATCCCGAATAGGAAAATTCCCAAATGATAAAATTCACGACATTTTATAATATTACCGAATTAGAAAAGTCCCGAAAAAGAGAATTTCCAAAAGAAAATTGTCGAATTATAAAAGATCCGAATTGTAAAATACCTGAATTATACAATTCTTGAATTTAAACAATAAAAGTTTGTTCATAAATATGTTTTATTGATTACAAAGACAATAAGAAAAAATATATGTTTTTAAATAATTAAAATTTTTTTAAATTTCATAAATTATTGTTTGAGTTGAAAAAAAACAATAATTTTCAATAAAATATTTCTGTATTACACAATTTTTTAAATGTGCATAGTATTTAAAAAATACGAAAAGCGTTCGCAAAAATTGAATTTTAAATTTACATTTTTTTTTCGAAAATCAATATACCGTACGATGGAATCAAAAGGTGATTTTTTTGTGTCCAACAATAATTTTAGAAATTTTGAACATTAAATAGAATTTAAAAAAATAAATATTCATTCGGGAATTTTACAAATCGGATATTTTATAATAAGTTAAGTTTCAGGCGGAAATTTTCCAATTCAGTAATATTATTAATTACCGGAAATAATATTATTCGAGAATTTTCCCATTCGGTAATATCAGAAACTGTCATGAATTTTATTGTTCGCCAATTTTATTATTCGCGAATTTTAATATTCGGGAATTTTCTTATTCAATATTTTTATTTTTCGGCAATTTTATAATTCGTAAATTTTATTATTCGGGCATTTTTCAATTCTGGAATTTTACAGTTTTGGAAAATTTATTGATCGGGTTTTTGCAGTAATCCCCTACTCGTTTAATACCAAAAAAATAATTAAAATTGGTAAAAATGTAAATATGTAATAATGTAAAAATGTGATTTGGATGAGTCTAACGTGGCATTCATCTATATAGAAGTAATTGATTCGTATGAGTGTAAGTTGAGGTGTAGAATTCAAATTATGTTAAAACTTTAAAATTTTAAGACTCTAGGAAAATTAGTTTAATTTTTATTAAAATCCCTTGATTTTGCAAGTAACGCTTGCAGGAAAGATGTTGAAAGCGAACTCTCTTAATTAGCTTATTAAGGAAGTACCAACATCTTCACCTGTCTAGAATTAACTCTATAACTGCACTTCATTATAATTGAGAGTTACAATCAAAAACAAACCGTTATTAATAATTAAAAATTTAATACATTTTTGCTATTATCTAATTTATAATGTATTTTGTCGTGAATGTTCTTTTTTATAAAATTAATCTTCTTCTATGAAAATTCAACTAACTGGTTGAAATATGTTTTGATGTTAAGGATTTGACTAGGTAAAATATATTACATAATTTGATGTTAATTCTTTTTGTCTACTGGTCTAAGATTGAAATTTTTTTTAATTCTTTTTATTTGTAAATTGTGGAAAAAATGTTATTAAAAATATTTTACTTTTGACAAAAAAGATTATATTTTAACAAATTAGTTTAGTTTTCAACTACAAGGATAAATTTTTAAACGAAAAGATTAATTTTCCAACAACAAAATCAACGATTGTTCTCTGGGTGGATGTAAATTACTTTATTAAGCAATAATATTTTTATATGTATATTCATCTTTTTGCTTGAAAATTTACATATTTTGTTGAAATTTTTTCTTTAGAATTAAATTTGTCTAAAGTAAATTCGTCTTTTGCAGAAATTTATTTTAATTATTGAAAATTCGACAGCCATCTTTAAAATTAAACGACTTGGTAACAAATAATTATTTTAAATAAAGCACCTATTTAACTATTTAATTTGTTGCTCAAGATTACTTGTTTATACTTAATAATTCAACAATTTGGTAAAAAAATTGTTTATTTTGCGGTAAATTTTTCTTCTTTTCTTAGAAAATTAATATTCTTGATTGAAAATTTATGTACCTGCTTAAAAGTTAAACTGGGTTGTTAAAAATTTATTTCATTAGTTAAAAAAATATCTTTTTGGACGAAAATTCAACCTTTTTGCTGAAAATTCTTTCTTTTGCAAAAAATTAAAGTTTATAGCGGGAGTTTTAACTGTTTAAGTTGTATCTAAAAATTATACATTTTAATTGAAAATTTAACTATTTAACTGTTCTATTAAAATTCGTTTTTTCGTGGATAATTAGTTCTTATACCTAAAAATATAACTATTCCATGCCTTATTGAAATTTCATAGTTTTTAGTTAAAAACTCAGCAATCTAGTAAAAAATGTATGCATTTTGCTGTAATTTCGTCTTTTTGGTTAAAAAATTTAGCTCATTTCATTTTGAAGAAAGTTAATTGTTTTAACTAAAAATGGAACTATTCCATTTGCTGTTAAAAACTCATGGCTTTTAATAGAATATTTAACACTATGGTTCAAATATTCTGTATTTTTTTAAAAGAAAGAGGAAGAGGATAAAAGGTTTAAGGAAGAGGCGGAAAAGGCTAGGAAGAAAGAAGAGGCATGGAAGGTAGTAAATAAAAAAAGAAGAAGAAAAGGAGCAAACCAAGATATTGAAATGGTAGAATAGAGAAATATTTTTTGGATTTGCTAGGAGACGTAGAGAGAAAAGTTATGAAGGGAGAAAAATATGATAGAGAAAGAGATGAGAAAGAGGACATAACAAGGGAAGAAATAGTCAAGGTGTTAGGAATAGTGAAGGAGGGATAGGTACCTGGTATAGATGAGATTCCAAATGAAGTATGGAAATATGGAGGGACAGAACTAGAGGAATGGTCATGGATAATGTGTAATCGAGTATGGTGAGGAGAGTGGTGGCCAGAGTTATGGAAAGAAAGAGTAGTGATACCATTAATAAAGAAATTCGAAGGAGAGGAGATTAAATATTATAGGGGTGTGATGCTAATTCCAACACTGCATGAAGTATATGTAACTATTTTGTCGGAGAGATCGAAGAAAGAAGTTGAGGGAAAAAGATAGAGCCACCGAATCAGACAGGGATTAGAAAAGGAATGGGGATAATGGACCACATATATGTTCTGAACTATCTAGTAAACAAGAGGATTAAAAAGGAAAAAGGGGCAATGCTAGCAAATTTTGTGGACTTAAAGGCAGCGTTTGACTCATTAGACCAAAGTGAAATAGAAAAAGTTATGATAAAAAAGGGAATAAGAGAGGGATTAATAAAGAGAGTAGCGGAAATTTCTAGAGAGACGAAAAGAAGGGTAGAGGTAGGAGAACAAGTAGGAAATACTTTTTGGTTCATGAGAGAAATGAGGTAAGGATATCCTATGATCCCAATTTTATTTAATATATCAATATCAGACTTGGAAGAAGAAATAAGGTGAAAAAGTTAGGAAGGAGTGAGGATAGGAAAGGTAAAGATATATACATTGGCATACGCAGATGACATAATGCTGATGACAGAGGATGACGAAGGGATGGCAGGCGAAATTACAGGATTAGAGAAATACTTAAACGTAATGAGGCTTAGAAAAGGAGGGGGAAGACAGAAAGAATGGATAGGGAGATGGAAGGGAATAAAGATAGAAGAAGTGAACAGGTTTGAATATTGGGGATATATTTTGCAAAAGAATGGAGACCATTGAGCTCCTATAGAAGAAAGGATGAAAAAAGCAGAAGAGGTAATAAAACAGATATGGGGAATAGGAAAAAGAAGGTAAAAAAAAATTGGAGAAGGAGAATATGCTTATTTCTTACGCTGGTATAGCTGGTATTAAGGTAAGGGGCAGAGATATGGGAATGGAAAGAAAAAAAAGATATTGAGAGTTTACAAGAAGAGTATTAGAGCGAGAAAGAGGGCATGGAAATTTGAGAAGAATCTGATTGAGGGAAAGGGAGGGGAATTGGTGAGAAAGTGGTTGATGGAGGTATAAGAGAGGAGAGAGAAGGCGATAGAATTAACAATATGGGAAGAAGAAAGGTGGGAGTTCTTAAATGCTAGAAAAATAGAAGACGGGACTAGAATAAACTATGATGAATTGGAAGAAAATGACAGGGAAAGACAATTAATAGAAAGATGGGAGTTGATTGAGGAATCCAAATACAATGAATAGTATAAGATGATAAAAAAGGAAGGTTTACCAAAGTGTTTATAAAAAGGATGCGGAGAGAGAAAGTGGACCAGAATAGCAAGATTTTGATTGAGAAGCGAGGTAAGAGAGGGGATGTATTGTGAACAGAAAGAGAAGAAAAAGAGAACAGAAAGTGTAGAATATGTGAATGGAGGGAGGAAACTAGGAAGCACGTATGGGAAGGATGTAGGAGAGGAATGGAAGATAAAGGAAGCTAGCGAGAGAATGTGGTTAAGATTCTAGGGGAGGATGGATTAGTAGAAGAATGAATAAAGGAGTTGGAGAGTGCTAGAGGAGAGAATGAGAGTGAATGAAAGAAGGCATGTAAAAAAATGGGAAAGTGAAGGAAAAAAGTGAAAAAATAAGGAAAAGGAAGTCGCTTAGATTATAAGTGTAAAGATGATAATTAATGGATATGTAATAGCAAAAGTAAACTAAGATTCTTTTGTGTTCTCATTCTCTCTCTCTCGCTTGAACTTGCACTCTCGCTTTCGATCGCTCATTCGCTCACTCGTTTGCTAACAAGCAGTAAATTGCGCTATCACATAAAATAGAGGTAATAAACTAAATATAAAACTTTATCTAAATAGTTATAAATACTTGTAAATATTAAGGATGAGATGTTTTTTTCTTAATATGTAAGCGGAAATGTTGTAAGGAATGGAAGTCATGTAAACCCTTAGGGGATATTTATGAATAAAAAAGAAGATTTACAAATAATTTAAACATACAAATGAGTTTTTCAAATTCCTTAAAGTCTGTTAATTTAAATCCTGTTTGATCTCATAAATTATTTAATAATATTTTGAAATATTTTGGAATAACTTGACATTTTTTGTACTCTTTTTTAAAATCATTTTATATCCCTATTATAAAATCTTTTTACACATATTATTACAATTGTAGCAATATTTTTAAGGAAACGGGTTAAAAAATTTTTTCACACGTTCCTGCATAGGTGTAACTTATATTTTAAATTTTTGTTTTTTTACTTCAAGCTTTTTACTTAAATTTTATTGAACTACCCATCGTATCCTCTAATATAGGATTAGTTCTGTAAAAACTAACGAACTTTCTTCAGTGTAGTACAATAACTTTAAAAAGAATTTACAGATTTGATTAGCCTCTAATTTTATATTCTTTAAGTATCCTACTGTTTAAAGTAAATTGACTTGTATTTTGTGTCTGGCTAAAAATGTATGTTTCCACTGAAATATTGTTTTTTTTCTAATAATAAAAAAATATTTAACTCAAAATTCATTTCATTGACTAAATATAAATTTATTTTAAGAATTGAAGATGTATTTTTTAGGATGCCTTTCTAAAAATTAAATTCTTTGTATATAGCGACAACGTTCAAAGTTAATATACTTTCATTATACGTGACAGTAAAAATATTAGTTTTTACTGAAATATTGGTTCCATCAATTTTGAAATCATTTATTCCAAAATATCTTTTATTTTCTATTGCTTTCGATGATTGATAAGCTGTTAGTTGGAATGCAAAATATATCCGTTTTACCTGAGACACTTATTTTAAAATTTTTTTAATAATTTATTTCGAAATATCTTTTACTGGCTTTAATAGAATTTATGGTCAGTATTGAGAAGTTTTCGATAAGGTTGTCTATTTGAGAAATAAATTTTTTGTATAAGTACAAATATTTTAATTAAATCGACTTTTATTATACTTCTGGATAAGAATATCCATTTCATATAAAAAATAAATGACCAGAGCTGTAGAAATAATAAATTTCAAATATTGATTATGAAGGAAGTTATTGAAAATTGAAGAAAATATTGAAATATACACTATTTTTGCAATATCTATCAAAAAAAGGAACGATTATCCTTTATCCTAGACTCATTTAATAGGAAATTTTAAAAGCACTGAGTTACTTTGAATAAAAAAATTTTAGCTTTGACATAACTGAAATGCAGAGCATAAAATTAATCATAAAAAAAGGGTAAACTCAAACTTTTGACCAGTAGTGTACAAAAAAAGATTAAGAGACAAAAATTCTGCACACAAAAAATCTATAAATTTGTTGTGAATCAATTTTTCTGCGTTGTGTATTTTTTGTTTTATTTTTAAAGAAATGTATTAAAAATGAAAAAATATAATATTTAGACAAGCAACAGAAGCTACAAGAAAATAAAAAGACAGAATCTTTAAAAAAGAAAGCTAAAAATTTGTTGATAATTATTTTTAGATAGGATACGTAGTTTTTGCTTTTATCGTAAAAAATAAAATTAAAAAATAAAAAGTTACAAACGCAATGAAAAAATTAACTAATTACCTTCATTCATTTGTCATAAAATGTTTTTAGAAAGTAAAAACTTCCTAATTTATTGTTCAATCGTAAGAAATAAAATTTAAATCCGAAAAGAACTAAATTTGGGGGGAAACACACACAAGAGACGAAAAAGAAATAAAAAGTCAAAAGTTATTTAATTACAAATGTCTAAAAATATGTTATAAACTTTTTTTATAAAAATTCATTTGAAATTTAAAAAAATAACTTTTTGGAAAAACAACATAAGCTGCAATAAAATGGAGAATGATAACTTTTTTGTATAGCATGCAGATTTTTTAAATGATAAAAATAAGACAATAAAAATGCATCTGATCCAAAATCGATAAAAATTATGAATTGTCAAGATATAATTAGATATATTGTGTAAATTCGAATATAATTATATGAAACAAAAAAGAGCGGGTAATTTAGTTTGAAAAGTACATATTTGGGGTGGAAAGGGTATGGTTTTTATTTATTTTTTTTAATATTTAGGTTTTCAATTAAATCCCTGATGTATAACTTTTTAAACATCGAAAGAAATTATTATGAAGACAATAAAGGATATTATGCCTTAAAATATTTTTTAGGAGAGAAAACCATGTTGCAGTAGAAACAGATATTTTTAGTCAGACGGACAATGAAAGTCGACTTTCATTAAATAGCAGGACTTCAAGAAAATTTTTCTTTCAGTAAGCACTATAGTGTGCAACTCTTCTATCCTTAAAATTAATTCGAGTTCTACCAATAATGTTATTTTAAAAACAATGATTTCAAAAATAGAGAAACCAGTGTTTCAGGGAAAAAAGATATTCGAATTCAGAAAAATAATAATTTTCGATAAATATTTATAAATTATTATAATTCATAATACTGATTGGTGTTAAAACAGGCTTATTTTTATTGGTTTGTTTTTATAAATAAAAAAAGGATGCGTCATATAAAAAAATAAATTTTACATTTTATTGGAACTTGTTCTCTTTTTTATAGATACGATTTGTTTATTGTGAATGTTATTTTTTACGATTTAAAGTAAAAATACGCATCCTAGCGTAATGTGATTGTAAGAAAAATTGCAGATATAATTTAGGCAAACAATTTTGTTAAATAAAATGATATTATCGTCAGTGCTATTTTTCCAAACGGTTGAATATTTTTATTTTGAATTTATTTTAATAAAAAAGATTTATAAAAAACTTGTCGCTCTTTCTTGATTAAAAAACTTTTGTCTTTGTATTTCTTTTTGTTTCTTGTCTGGTTTTTACAAAAAAAATTCTTTTATTTTTAATGCTATTTTTATGATTAAAATAAAAACTACGCTTTCTGACAAAAAATTATTAATAAGTACTTTATAGCTCAAGTTTAAGTTGGAAACATCTTTCTATTAATTTTTTTTACGGCTTGTGTCATTTGTCGAAAAGATTAATTCTTTTAATTTTAAGCTAGTTGTTGTTTCAACATTCAGATGTTTAAAAAGAATAATTTTTCTCTAATTTTAGGAATAAAAATATAATAACTGATTTTGTTTAAACTAAAAAACATTATGTATGGAAAATGATAAAGTTCACACACAAAACATTAGTTTTAACCATGTTTTTTGCAATTGAATCGTTTCTGGTTGTCTCATCTTACCAATTGTTGAAAAATGATTAAATTTTAAAAAATTGCGGCTTTTTCTGGGAAAACATTCTCTATAACTCTACTTTTTTTAATTTTGAAAGAAACTAAATAATCTTAAAATATAATCATTTGTTTAAAAAATGTTGTTTTAAAAATTGTGTTAACGATTTCAGCCATAGAAATTTTTACTTTTAAATTTAGAAACAGTAGAGTTGTAGAGAAAGTTTTGCTGAAAAAATAAAGCCGCATTTATTAAAATGCAATAATTTTTTAAAATATGGTAAGAAGCGACGATCAGAAAAATGAATTGCTAAAAACATGGTTATTTAATGTTTTTTTCGTGATTTTTAACATTTTTTATCAAAAATAATGTTTTTTTTAGATATTTCAGTTTTGAAATATCTACCTTTGTATTATTTTTCAAAATTAAAAAATATGAGTACGCGTTCTATCAAAAAGTGTTTCCTAACTTTTACTGTATCTTATTTTTTTTTGAATCTCGCGTCATTTTTTCAAAAATTAAATTTTGTTTTTGTAATTTTCGCCTCATAATTTTTTTCGTAATGCTGTTTTTTACGATTTAGGAAAAACTACGCGTCCTATAAAAATATAATTATTAACAAACTTGCATATCTTTTTTAAATGCACAATTTTTTTCATTTCCACTTTTTTTTATCTGCAATAGTTTGAACGCAAAATGGAATTTTATATTTTTTATTAATTTGAGTGGGGTTAAAATTCAAATTCTTAATTTTTCAAAGAAAATTTTAAAAATTGTTATTACAATCTTGTAATTATTTAGAAAAAAACGTTTTTTCTCCTATTAACTTTATTTTATATCGCGCCTTGTTTGGATGGAAATCTTCATTTTCGTTTGATTTTCTTTTAATTTTATAAATTCTTGTCATAGCCTGTAATAAAAGTCTATTTAGTTTAAATGGTAGTAGAATTTGCACCCTAACGTATATCTATTTGATCATCTAAATAAATAGCAAATAAAATACATTTTGGAAAAAATTATTTAAATATTGAAGAAACCAATATTTCAATAAAAGCAAACATTTTTACTTCGAGTTAATTTATTTTAAATGTTGAGAAACTTATAATTTAGTGGAAACATACACTTTAGTAAGACAAAATAGACTATTTGATTAACTTGAAATAGTAGGCCTTATAGAGCAAATATTAAGTTTTTAATTGGACACCCTCATGTAATCTTTTTAATTTTTAGAAAAAATTCAAACCGAGCCAACCTAAAGATCTTTGGACGAAATTCTTTTAAAATTAGAGAAACCAAAGTTTTAATGGAAATGTATATTTTTAGTCAGACGATGATTACAAGTCGGGAAATCTAACTTGGAATAAAAATTCCATACTTTAATGTGGTTTAATTTTCGAGATAAGGCAATATTTGCAGAATACTTCTTGAATACTTCTTCTTGTGGAATTACGAGTAACGAGAGTCAAGAAGTTATTTATGTGCATATTATATGAAAAGCAATTTACAATGTTAACTTGGAAGCCTAAGATATGCTAACAATCAATAAAGTTATTATCTGCATAGAGAAAGTTTGCTGATAGTATATTATCCTCATCCACAACAAAAGTTCATTACAGGTAAAAATTCAAGAAAATCAGTAAATTCTCTTCACACATAAAATCAAGATCCATCTCAGAAGCTCCACGCATTTTCAAATTGAAATCTGAAACTATTAATAAAAGCTCAATTTAAAATGAACTTTTTTAATCTAAACTTTTTTTTGCGGTTAAGAGAGCTCGCAAGACCTTTTTTGAATTTGAATTTTATTTGAAATGAATGTGGATTAACCATAGTTAGATTTATTATCAAAAACATAGTTTTTCATGTATCTTTTAACAAAAAACTAGCCGAGCTGGGATTTTCCGCAATGCATGGTCCATAAAAACAAAAACAAAACAAAAATGAAAATAAAGTTTCACTGGAGCGGAGAACAAAGAGAGGTTATCGGCTCAGGCGGTCAAAGCCAATCTCACTCGAGTGACATAGGATTTTGACTTATTAATTGCATTTATAAAAAAGGTGTAATCCGCAGAAAAATATATTATAAAAAGAATAGTAACCCCAATTTATGCTAAAAATACGTCCATATAAATAATTAAATTTTGTAATTTATTTATTCAGTAGTCAAAATTTAAAACTATTAAAAAATGGAAAACCCAATTCATCCTGAAAATCACTGTTTGTATTAAGAATAAATAAATTAAATAATTTATTATATTAAATGTCAAAACAAAAATCAGTAAGCTATTAGACATTTTTTTTATAACCAAAATATATCTGAATATAATAGTTCCCGTCAGATAAACTTAACAAGTATCATTCGTCCGACTAAACATAGTCATTTCTACTTGTTCAATTTAAATTACATTTAACTCTCATATTAAAATAAATTTGTAACATTTTTTGAAAAAAAATATTGGAAAAATATTTGGTCTGATTAAAAGTGTCCGTTTCTACTTGAATAGTTTTACCCACCTTTAATTCTTATATCAGAATAAATTTCTTAAAAAAGTCTTTGAAATTTTTTTCTTTTAGACATATTTCTGGTGAATTTAGTTCTTTCTTATTGGCACAAAAAAAATAATAAAATACAGTTTCATTGGAGCGCACAACAAAGGGAGGCTATCAATTCGGACGATCAAAGCCAATCTCACTCGACTGACAGAGCATTTTGACTAATTGAATGAATTTCAAAAAAAAAGTGTAATCTTTAGAGAAATATATTCTATAAGAAAACTAATAACCTCGATTTAAAACCGAAAAAACACTTTCTATTTTAACAATAAATAAATTTTGTTATGTATTTATTTAATATTAAGAATTTAAATCAGTAAATTATTGAAAGAAAGTTCTTTTCAACGAAAATATATCTCAATACCACACTTCTCGGCAGAGCAAATAGAATGGTGTCGTTCGTCTGTCCGAAACTGTCAATTTCTACTTCAATAATTATATTAACCGTTTAATTCAATATTTCGATAATCTTTCTAATAAAGTCTTTAACTTTTTGGCTTGACGCTTTTTTTTTCTAAAAAAAAAAATGGAAAATTTATGGAAAAATAGAAACATAATTTTTGCAGAAATACTCTATGCGTGTTAAGAATTAATAACTTAAATACGTTCTTTTTTTAACAGTCTAAACAAAAATTACTAGGCTACCAGAAAAAAAAATCTTTAAACAAAACTATATCTGAAAACAATAGTTTCCATTGGAAAAAATTAATCAGTATCGTTCGCCTGACAAAAAAATCCCCTTTCTACTTATATAATTTTAGTTATCTTTAATTCCGATATTAGAATAAATTTCCGACAAATTTATTCTCCTTTTATTCCACAGATATAAATTCCCCTTTTTTCAAAAAAAAAATTAAAATAAGTTATTGTCAAAACAGCAAGTTTGAATAAAAATGCCCCATTCTATTTTTTTATTAGACACTAAAGATTCATTGGAGCGGAAAACAAAGGGACGATATCGGGTCAGGCGATCACAATCTAGCAAGAAAAATGTTTTAAAAATAATTATTGGAAAAATAGTAAGTGTAAATAAAAATGTCCCTTTCTACTTGAATAATTCTATCCACCTTTAATTATCATTAAAAGAAAATTTCTTCAAAATTTCATAACAATTTTTTGTTTAAGGCATTTTTTTGTGATTTTTTTTAATATCAGGAAAAAACTAGAAACCACAATTCAAGCTAAAAAATTTCTATTTGTACGATGAATTAATAAATTAAATATTTTATTATTTTAAAAGTCAAGACACAATACAATTAGCAATCAGAACAAATTTTCTCAAATAAAAATATAACCGAATAAAATAATTGCCATCAGAACAAATGACCTAGTATTATTTTTAATAATTAATAATTTAATCAATAAACACTCAGAACTGAAAATTATTGTTCCTACTTAAATAATTATTCACAATTTTAGTTTCTACATTAATAAGAATTTCTAAGCAACTTCTGTAACATTTTTATCTTTCAGACATTTTTTCTTAAATTTGACTCTTGAAAAATAAAACCATAAAGCTAGGAGACCGAATTTATTCTGAAGAAATCATTAATGCTTATAATATAGTTTTTGAATCATGTACTATTTTATCAATCAAAACATTAATCAATAAATTTTTAGAAACAGGTTTTTCGGACACAAGCTTATCTCCATACAATAGTTTCCAATAAAGTTAATTAACTGATATGGTGTTCTAACTCTAAATAACCATTTCTACTTTGATTACGATATTGGGAACTATTAGAAAGCATTATAAACAATTTTCTGAAATAAAAATGTATGTAAATAAAATAGCTTTTATCAGAGTACATTGACTGGTTATCTTAGTACGGTTAACAAAGTTCATTTCCACTTTTAAAATTCTTTAATAGCTCCATTAAATCCCAGCAAACTTTTCAGCTTTGCTTATTTTATACATTTCTTCATAAAATTTAACTTTACGTAGTAACAAAATATACTAGTAAACCCAATTTATTCTGAAAAAATGATTCATGTTAAACATAATAAATTGACTGGTGCCATTTGTCTGGATATAAATGTCCATTTCTACTGCAATACTTCTACAAACCTTTAAATCTGATATCGGTATAAAGTTCTCATTTTATTCCTAAACTTTTATTTTAATTTATAGACTTGTTTCTGACATTTAATTTTTAATAATTAAAAAAATAGAAAATTCAATTAGGCTAAAAAAAACTATTCGGGCTAAAAATATACAAATTAGGTGATTCATGGTTTTAAAAATAAAAAAAGTTTATCAGTTAGCTGTTATACAACTTTTTTACAATATTATTCATATTTTCCATCATACTAAATTAAATGGTGTCTTTTAACTGACTCAAAAAATCCCATTTGTACTTCAATTTCGATATTGAGCTAAACTATTTATACAATAATTAAGGCTAAAAAGACTATTTGTGTTCAAAATTAATAAGTATAATACACAATTCCTTAAATAGACAAACATCAAGCATCAAACTATTAGAAATAATTTTCTGAAAAAAATGCATCTAAATGAAGTAGGTTTTATCAGAGTACATTTACTAATATCATTCGTCTGACAAGAAGTTTCCATTTCTACTCAAATAATTACGCTATTTCTCTTACAATGAGAAAATCTAATAATTTATTCTTTGATTATTTAACATGAAAATCAGAAAAATATTTGAATTTCTTTTCATGAAGGTATATAAATAAAATAGTTATCATCACAATAAATTCACCGGTGACCTTTGTCCGACAAACAATGTCTATTTCTACTTTTCAAAAAACTTTTCAAAAATTAATGTGCTGTTAAGATAAATTTTGCATCAAAATTTGCAGCTTTCTTTATTTTATACATTTCTTTATAAAATTTGAATTTTAAAAACTAGCAAAAGAATCTGGCAAAGGCTATTTACTATGACAAAAATGTTAACTTTTGAAATAAATGAACTGAGTCAACTGGTGTCCTTCTTCTGGACAAAAATGCCTATTTCTACTTATTATTCTACTTATGTAAAATTGCACTTTGTCAGTTTTCGTCAAATCGCCACGTTTTAACACCTCCTGAGTCAGAAGAAAAAATTTTTACGAAGGTGTCTGTCTGTCTGTCTGTAGTCTATAGTCTGTAATCTGCACTCTGTAGTCTGTATACTAAAGGCACGATAACTTTCGAAAGATTGGTCAGATTGAATTCTGCTTTGGCACACTTTTTTAAGGCCTAAAAAGAAGGCAGGATTTCGAAAACCAGCTATTTTTGATGAAAATTTAAAAATTGAGAAAGTTTTCAAAATATTTGAGATTTTTTTTCAAGAACTAAAAATTCTCTGTACGGCTTTTTAAAGTACTCTGAAGTTCGAATAATTTAAGCTCATTACTTTTTTCGATAAAATAAAAATGATCAGAGGGTTAGCATTTTCAAAATCCAAAAAAAAAAAAAAAAATGAACATTTTGAGCCAAACAACGCATAATAGGGAAAAAGCAGTAGAAGCAACAAGTTTTTTTTACCCGACAAAATTATAATTACAAATTTTTTAACTTCGTCAAAAAGTTGAAAATTCAAATTTTGATCATACAAAAAATAACAAAAACTCAAAAATTTTATTTTACGGTCAATCTATGCAAAATACGAAAAAAATTAATTGAATAAAATTGCGCGCCCTGAAAAGATCTACAAATTTGTCAATAATCAATTTTTGATAGGACGCATTGTTTTTATTTTTATTTTCAAAAAACAACATTAAAAATATAAAAAAATCAAATTTTTGACAAGCGGCTTAAGGTATTAAAGCAATAAATATAAAAACGTTGCTCTTGCAAAAATAGAGAAAAGTCATTTAAATTTATCCTAAATAATGTATGATAGTACAAGAAGTTTTGTTTTAATCGAAATAAATAACATTCAAAATAAAAAAATTAAATTTTTTGAAAAACAACAAAATTAAAAGACAAAAGTTGTTTAATCAAAAACTATCTACAAGTTTGTTATAAACTTCAAAAACATTTTATTTACCAAAATTTTTGGCCTAAATTACATCTAAATTGAATATAAAGAAATTAGATTTATGGAATAACGACACAAGTTGCAGTAAAATAATTAATAATAATTTTTATTTCAATGGAATGCCCATCTTTTTAATTGTAAAAATAAGTCAGTAAAAATAGTTTCGTTTCAATACTAATGTATATCATGAATGGTAATAATATAAGTTCATTGAAATGATATACATTTTTTAGAATAGCTTAGAATAAAATTCAATGCAAAATGAAAAACAAATATTAAATTAACCATTAAAAAGGTGATTAACACTGATAGAGTTGAACATAATCTAGAAAAGTTCGCATTTTCGACAAAATGAAGTGCGAAGCACGAGGTACGTGATGAGAATCTGTTGGTTAAAGCCGAATGAGCTTTAACTAAAGAGAATTCACAATCATCAAATGACAGTTTTCTATGCTTGGATCTTTTATTTTAAAAGGCTTGCGCACAAATTGAGGTACAAAGAAAGCGTGAGAACCAACCGTCGCGCGCTCTTGGCGCGCTCAAGCATTGCGAGCCGCGCGCGCGGCGCGCTATGAGACTTGTTTCTGACATATTTTTAATAATTTACAAAAAAAACTAGTAACCCCAAATTATGCTAAAAAACTATTCGGGCTAAAGATAAATAAGTTAAGCGATTGGAGTGAAGTTGAGGGAAATCAAGTTAAGTGAGCTCGAGCGCTCATTTAATTATGCTTTCAAATGTTGCTATTTCAGATTTTTTAAAATATAAATGCAGAATTAAAAGTCAGAATTATTCTAAATTAAATTTCTTAAATTTTAAATCAAATTTTATTCTTCACCTTAAACAAATTTCAATAGACGATTATTTAAAACCTTCAGTATTTATCACTAAAGTGCTGGACCGGGTTCCAGTGACCCAAACGTTATTTTTAGCCGAGTGTTTTTTTTTCAAAAAGTTTTCCCACTTTTTGGAAAATATTGATTACGCAAAATTAATTTTCATATATTGTTTTAAATTATTAATTTTTTGAGACTCTACGCTACAATTTAAAAAATAATAATAAATGGAGTTAAATCTATTTAAACCGAAGTTATTTCAGTTTAAAGTTTGCTTTGGTCCGCTGTACCCCTAGGTGGAATGAAAAATTTCGAGGTTCTAGTGCTTGACGGTTAAACGAGAATACTGAGCTTAAGAATGATCTTTTTCGGGCAGCAAAAAGGAAGATTAAGAGAGGCTGTAAAAAGTTAAAGGAGGAAAAAGTACTTTGACGATTTACTAAAGAGAAGAAATAAGCAGAAGTGCGAAAAGGAAATAAATAGATAGTCGTAAACAGAATAGAAAAAGGAAATAAGGGAAATTAAAGGTATGTGATAAGGTGTTGAAAGGAGTGTAAACGGAAAAAGAGGAACAAGTGAAAAAGGGGAAAACTCGTGGAAGCGAAAAGCATGAGTTAAGGTTTGTGGTAAAGCCATTTTATGTGGCAGAGCTTACGTCACTTGGATCTAGAAAGATCTCGTGTGCTCAACCTCAAAATTCCGAAGCCAATCCAGGCGAGTTACGAGACTTGTGGGACGAGCAATGGCACGTAGGGGAATTCTGTTTGCGACAATCGGGCAGAATCGCTGTACTCTATTTCAAGAATCACGAAATTCGATCTTGGATATTACTTCCGATTCGATCTTTCGTTATAAAAAAGGTTAGAAAATCTCTGTTTTTACTGCAAAATGTCTCACCATGTCAATCAGATTAAATTTAAATTATTATTTAGATTTATTCCGTTTTTTATTTAAATTTTATCCGGATTAGAAGAACTACTGGAAATAATTTACTTAAAAGTGGTTTATTTTATAAAAGTTGGTTTTAAAATTTGGAATTTTGATAAAAACGTTACAAAAACATTCTCACATAAAGTGCACACAAACAAAACTTTATTTTTTAAATTTTGAAGTAAAATTTTTTTAACAAGTGGGTGGAAACCGAAAGTAAACGCTATTAAAATTTCAGATACGCCAGTAATAGTAATATGGGTATATTTCCAATTAACAATAAAATGAAACTGGAAACAATTTTATAACACGTTTGCTTGAATTGTTCATTCTGGTTAAGAGATTCGTAAAAACTTCATGGATTTCGCTTTGTAGCGCATTAAACTCCCTTTGAAACGATCTTTTTTAGAACTTTTTGCGGTTAAAAGTTTACGAGAAATTAATTAGTTACTTAAGGGTAGAAAATTTTTAAAGTAGTTTTGTAAAAAATATTACGATCTAATTTTTTTATAAGGTATAAAACAATTTTTTTTAATTCATAATACAAATAAAGCCGAATAGAAAGAGGTGGGGGCAACAGATTTTTTCTTTAAACAATAATTTTTTTTTATGAACGAAAAATTTAGTTTGGAAAAAATTATAGATTGCATGACTCATAATTCAGATATTTTTCCATCAAAAAATTAATATCTCATCATTTTTTGTTTCCAAATACCATTCCACTATTGAATGAAAAAAATTTTTTCACGAAATCATTCATTTATACAGCAAATTGATAAACTAAAAAATTTTCAAAATTAATTATTTGTAAAAATTATATAAAATATTCGAGGAAAAAGAGTTTATTGCAAGGTAATAATAACCACACTTTATTACAAAGTTATTTTTAAAATTGATTCTCGTTTAAAACGGTTCTAAAAAGTAAGTTAATAAAACTTGTACAAAAATATTTATTGCAAATAATCTTTGTTGCATATAATATTTAGGAAACAAATAATAAACTTTAAAATAATTCAAAGAAATCAGAATAATTCAGAACAGTTAAACGCATTATTCAATGAATTCAAAAGATTTTAAGGAATTTAGAATACTCAAAAAATTCTGGGAATTCTTAATATTCATATTTTTTAGAAAAATCAGAGAATTTACCCAAACATTTAATTTACATTTGATACAAATTGAATTAAATTTAATACAATTTAGGATTTCAGAAAATGCAAGGTGCTTCTTAATAAATTCAGGGGATCTAAAATATTAAATTATTTCAAAGAATTCTGAATTTTCAGGGAATTCTGAATATTTACGATTTTAGAGATTCAGGAATTTCAAAAAATTGAGAATATATAATTATGCTTAGCGATTTTAGAGAAATCAAGTTTACTTTAGATAATTTAGGATTCCAGAGAATGCAAGGAATTTGGAGAATTCAACGATTTTACGGTATTCAGACGATTTTATCGATTTCAGACCGCTAAGTGAAATCAAGGAATTTCAGGAATTCAGACTATCCTAGGCATTCAGGGAATTTATAATTTATAATTTATTTATAAATATATTTATTATATTTGAGATGTCAGGCAATTTAAAGATTTTTGTGATTTTAGAGAATCTGACAAATTTGTATTGCTCTAAGGTAAAAAGGTTTAATTTTGAAAAAATTAATAACATTTTAGTTTTATTTTTCGAAGCTTAAAAATTTAAATTTTAAAGTATATAAATTTGACATTGTAAGTATTTTAGCAATTTAAATGAAAAAAATCTATTTAAAAAATTATACAAATATTAATATTAATTTAATATTAATATTAAATATAAAAATATTATAAAAATAGTGCATTTTTTTGTTGTAGAATTGATTAATTTTCTGTTTCAAGTGCTTATTGTTGATCAAACGTTTTCTACAGTCATTCTGGCGCTTTCATGTTAAAATTACTTACTTAACTATTCGTTGGTTTTAATTATTTTTACAAATTAAAAATATTATTATTTTATATAATTTTAAAAGGTGTAAAAATCACACCAAAACATTGTCAATATTTCTATTTATGCTTTCGATTTAAGTTAGTTGAATATAAATAAATTGCAGTTTGATGTAATTATTTGTTAAAAGTTTCAAGCAGAAAACTCAGCAAGAAGATTGAACATTTTAAAATTCATAACTTTAAAAAGTTTTAATAAACGAAAATTTATAAAAAAGTTATCGCATTTGAAATCATTCTGATTTAAAAAAATAATGAACTAGGAAGCTGAGAGCTTTTTAATTGTTTCCACCAAAACTAACATCAAAAGTCAAAAAGGTTAGTTTATATTTTTTCTTTATTTAAAGTATTTTAAGTAAAGAAAAATTGAAAAAATTATGAATTAATAAAGAAAATGACAAAAATATTGAGTAATAATTATAAATAATTCTTCTTTTGCCTAATACATCGCTTCAATAAAAAAATTAAATTAGGAATCAAAGAAGATTCAGAAATGTTACAAATTTTGATTTTAGTTTATAAAAAATATTTTTTAACTATCATTTACGCTTATTAATCTACACGAAAAAAATTATCACTTAAATTTTTGATGAATATTTAATAACTCCTGGATAGAGAAACAAGTATTATGAGACTTCAGCAAATTTAAATTATTTATGTATGTTATATTTTACAGAAGCAAAAAAATCGACATTCCATTGCAAAAAAAACAAGAACACTTTTTGCAAAAACCTCTCTTTCTCGGATGATATAATTGCCCTTAGATAATATGGTTAAAATATTTGATTAGATAATGCATTCTTATAGCCGTATTATGTATCTTGCGAAACCCCGAGTCGTTGCAGAGCCTTAATGTTTCGAGTCCAGAAATAGCATATGGTATTTTTGAAAATCTGAATATGAAACCAATTTTTAGGCCTCCCTTTAAAATAAATCGACATTCATTATGCTGGTTTTTACAGAATTATTTATAAAAATTAAATATTTGAAGAATGAATTAGGAATCACGTGAAATCAATAGAAATTTATAGGTTAACATTATGGTGCCCCATGAAAATGAAATGTTTTTTATTTTGGTTAAATTTTCCTAATTTAAAATTTAAAAAAAATTTAAGATTAAAAATTCTTTAACCCCAAGTGATTTATTGAAGAATAAGCCTTAAATGTTGTTTGACATTTTTGTTGGAGATGTTATTGGCAGGCTCAGAATAGCATTTTTTTAATTCAAATTAGATTCGTCGCCATTTCATAAAATTGTCTTGAAATTCTTTTAACTCTTCAAAACTCAGTTTAGTTGTACACAAATTAAAAAAACTATTCTGGAGAGTTTGCATTTATTTTAAAATAATTTGGAATTCATCCTGGATTTTTATAAATTTATTTTGAATTATATTCGAAATTTTTTGAAATTATTGAACTCCGTTAAAATTCAGTGAAACTTCCCCCTTTCGAAATCACGAAGAATCCATAAATACGATAAAGCTATTTAAAATACCCGGAAAAATTTAATATATTTTTTTAATTCCTTGCAATACTTCAAAATACCCTGAAAGATTTGAAATCCCTTATGATTGTTCCAATATCTTAAAATCATTGAATTCCACTGCAAATCATGGAAATTCATTCGTTTAAAAGGGATCCCATATTTTAAATCCTCTAAAATCCCGTAAAATAAACAAAATCAGATAAACCTTCTTTGAAATCGTTGGTACTTTTTTAGCTTATTGAAATTTTTTAAATAACCTCAATCTTTTTAAATTATTTGAAACTGTTTAAATCTCTTGCAATTATTAAAAATCGTTTAAAATAATAAAAATTTATTTCTTCAAAGAAGATAAAAGGCTTGAAATCATCATAAATACCGTAAAATCCACAAATTCAGATAAAGCTCTTAAAAATTGCTTGAAATCTTTGGTACTTTTTTAGCTCCTTGAAATTTTTTTAAATAACCTAAATAAGGCAGTTTTGTATTAAATATAAGAATTGCGAATTTAAATGATTTAAGATTATAAAAAAATTTCGAAACAAGCAACAGTTTGCTTGAAAAAAAAGTAAGTTAAAAAATCGTAGCTTTTTGATTAAAATTCTACTGTTTATAACTTACTTTACTTACTTAAGCGTAATGTTGGAAAGTTCGTTTTTTATAAAAACTATCATTTTGCCTTGACTTTTTAGTTATTAGCAAATAATAAGTTAATCTCAACAAGAATCATTTTTTAAATATTACTTTATTTTTTCAAATGAATTAATTTTGCTCTGTTCCTAAATTTAAAAAAAAATTTATGTCAACAAAAAGCTAAAATTAGACAAGAGACAAAAACAAAGCATGGAATAATTTTTTGCAATAAACTTATTGCGAAGTGTAACAAAAAAATGTGAAATTCCACATATTTTACTATCAGCCCCCACCCGCCTTCACTGGAGAAAATAAGATATCGTAGATGATAATATAAATATTATTTTGGTACTCTATTATCACTTTTAGCCTTTTAATCTGTTTTATCACAGAAAAATATAATCAGCAATAAGGGAAAATATTAAAAGGTGATAATAATGGAATTTAATTATTAATTTTAGATTTTAATTTTGTTTGTCTACTGGTCTATATCAATATTATTAAAATATTGATAAATCTT
>JAAAKG020214309.1:0-22252 GCA_010014905.2 Druon quercuslanigerum
TCTATTAATTTAAAAACGTAAATTTTGAATGTGAATCAATTTTATAATAGCATCATCAATTAACTTGAATTCACAATATATTTGGCGCGCTTTTCATTCGGAATTGAAGTTGTCCATCTATCTACTTCAACTTTCACAGCATTTTAATTTTTTTTAAATGTTACCTTTTTTAGTATATTGGAAAAAATTTTTGATCTACAGTTTCCCAATATATTATTTTATTTCTTTCAACTGGACCGACTTGTAAATTTTGGTATTGTACGTTTGCTTCGACGAATATTATGTTGACTCCAAAAATTTGCGTCTAGGTAAAATTTGCGTTTTTTTACATTTAAATTATATTTTTTCTTATTATTTGTAATTATTTATATCCTTCTGACAGATGTTTTCTGAAGAAGGCCCACAGATGAGGCCGAAACATTAAAATAAAAAGGAATTTTTGACAAATTTCTTTTTTTATTTTATTTTTTCCAAAATTGATCGTAAGACCAAAAAAATGGGAAACTTTGTTTTCCTTCTTACTTTTTAAAGGATAGGATAACACAGAAAATTCGATCAAATTCACCTGCAGTTCGTGTAATATACACTAATCAACAAATTTATTTATTAATAATCTGTTTTTATTGTAAGAACAAAAATACGTCACAGGCAATAGGATCCAGTGAAAAAACAAAGATTTTTAAGGACAAGTTAAAAAATATGTCTTGCAAAGCAAACGGTGCCAGAGGTCTCCACTTATTTAGATAAGTCGCCAGTGGAGCCGGTCGACGCTGGTAGCCATGAACTCGGCGAATTTAGCTGCATAGAGGCGACTACGGATGGGACAGCTGGCGCCGTGTCTGATAAAGTCGAGCTCGCCGATGAACCAAAAATGCAGCAAGCGAAAGGTGTGAAGGAAAAAGCTTCAAAGGAGAGCTTTCTCCAGGCATTAAAAAATAAGCGCTGGGAAGTACAGGTATTACCAAAATCATAGATATCCCTTGGATTGAGATAAACAAACAGATGAAAATAGTAATTTTTAATTACGATGGCCGTTATCGCTTGGTTGGGAAACCGAAAAATGAAAATGAATTTCAGATATTGCAAAATAATGTCCAACTTGTATTTATCATGATTACTTTAATATTTGCCCCTTGTTTAGGACTAGTTTCTATTCTCAGCTAATCTGACAAATCTATCATTTCAATAAATTGATATTATTACAATTCATAATATGCATTTGCATTAAAAAATAGTATTGTCATTGTCTTATTTTTATAATTAAAAACAGGTGGCTATATTTTTAACGAATTTTTTTCGTACCTCGTATCGTTTGTATACAAATACTCAGTTTTATTATTTTTGATGCTGCTTTTTACTAATAAAAAAAACTACGCGTTCTATAAAAATATGAATAATAAAAAATTTGTATATCTTTTTTAAATACACCATTTTTGTCAATTTAACTTTTATCGTATCTTGCATAGTTTGATAATCTTGTGGAGTATTCAAAATATAACGACATAAAATTTATATCTTCTCTGATGAAAAAGTAAAGCCAGTTTTGTTATTATGCATCTTATTGCTACTTTTGTCGTTTTTTCATAAATTTCATTTTATTATTTTCAATATTATTTTTTACGATTTGAACCAAAAATGCGCATCCTAGCGTGACGTGGTTCTAAGAAAATTTCTAAATATAATTTAAACGAACAATTTTCTTGGTTAGAAGGTTATTGTAGGTTGTGTCGTTTTTCCAAAAATTTCATTTTTTCATTTTGAATGTATTTTTATAACGAAAGTTTATTACGCATTTTTAGATCTTTTTTCAATACAAAATTTTTGTTCATTAATGTGTTCTCGTACCTTGCAGAGTTTTCCCAAAAATTCGATTACTTTTTGTTAATTTTATTTTTCACGATTGAAACGAAAACGACGCATTCTATTGAAAAATTTGTAGCTCATTTTCAAGTGAAAAAAGTTTGTGTCTTTATTATTTTCGTAGCTTATGGCGTTTGTCTAAAAGTTTTGCCTACAAATTTAATTTTTCTATTGGTAATGCTGTTTTTTTCAAAATAAAAAGAAACTACGCGTTATATTAAAAAGTATATGATAAATAATTTTTAATCCCTTTCGAGTGCATAATTTTTGTTAGTTCATCTTTTGTTTTGTCTTCCATAGTTTGCCCACAAAATGGAATTTTTCAATTTTCATTATTTTTTGCGCAATCAAAATTTGAATTTTCGATTTTCATGAAAAACTCGAAAAATTGTTACGACAGTCTTGTAGGATATTCAAAATGCTAAGTTTTTCTTTCTTCAAGTGTTTTTATATTGTTCGTTGTTTCGCTTAAAATGTTCTTTTTTTAATTTTGTAGATGCTATAACTCTTGTGATTTGTTTTTTCTTGAAAAAAATCATTAGAATAAATTGCTTGTGTTTTAGAATACTACGAATACCCTTACATAGAATTTTCAAATTCTGAAAAAAGTGGTCTCAAAAATTTTCAAAATATGCTTGCTTGCTGAATTTTTATCCAAAATGGTTGGCTATCGAACATGACCTTCAATTTAAGGCTCTTAAAGAGTATACCAAAGGCCAATCCAATCTGTCAATTCTTGCAAAATTTATCTTGCTAGAAAACTAAAAATGTACAGACACATAGACAGACTGGAGGTTAAATTTTACGCAAATCTAATATCTTCTTATGATGAGAATGTAATTAAACAATTTTTATACTAAAATGTTTCCTGTACACAAATTAAAAATAGTGTCAACAATAGTAACAGAAATTTTAAAAAAAAGTTCAAAGTTAAAGTCCGTAAAATCGCGTAAAATACTTTTAAATCTTCAAAAAATATCCAAAAAAATTTGAATTTGCGTTAAAACCTTTAAGAACCCTTCAAATCTATTGAGATGATCTAAAAGTTCTCGAAAACTCGTTCATCACTTTAAATCAAATTAAAATCTTTAAATTCCTTCAAAACCGTTAAAATGTCTTGAAATCTTATAATTTTTGTGGAACTTCTATGAACCGCATAAATATGGTGAAATGCCTGAAATCTATTGTAGTCCCTTCAAATATAAAGTTTTGTCCCATGCATTTGGTTCATTGTTCTTTTCTCAGTACTGAATGAAGTGAAGTTAACAGGTCGTTGAATGGCAAGCACAATACCGACGTCTAAATCGGATTTTATTTAGCAGGCCTTTAATTAAAAATTATTTAGCTTAAAGCTTCAATTTGGAAATGTCACTTTTTAAATAGGTCTCCTGATTTTTAGTTGTGCAATCAAAAGCGTTTGAACTTTAAATGTATAATTTAGAAAAAAATAAGAGCGAATTTAATATCAAATGTGCGATTTTGCCATTGCAGATTTTTGAAGGGGATAAGCAAACTTTAGAACGAGAAGAAAATGGAGTCTATAGAAAGTGTATTCTCGGCTTCTACCGATAATTTTGAAAAAAATTTAAGTACATTTTTTACATTATGCACGCATTTAAATTCTAATATTTATATGAAGCGCTTGGAGGAGCTTGCCTGGGAAATGAGCGGAAATAATTGGAGACCAAGAAATGAGAGTGAATTAATTCCTTGAGCTTCAAAATTTGTAACACTTTTCACAGAGTTGTTGACAATTTGACTAGATTTAACTAAAATTAGTTCCATTTTTCCCTTGCAGATTTCAAACAGAGTTGACGACTGACCACCATAATCAGTGGTCTGGTTTTTAAGGATTTCTCCAATTTTTTCCATCAAATTTTTCTGAGATTTTCGCCAGTTTTGAGATTCGCAAACTCTGCTAAAATCGCTTTCATTGTTTCTCTATTTTTGAACTATTTTATCGTGTTTTTCATTTTACAATAATTATTTGTTCGCATTCACTCGGTACCATTCTGCCTATCATTTTATATTTAATTTGATTCTCGATTTGAATTTTTTCGGAGTTCGCGTATGTGTTTAAATTTACAGCCCGTTGTGTGCCATTATGTAGCAGATTTACGTGTATACTGTTTAAAGTTCGTTATTCAATATTTAAGTTTCGAGTTCTTAAATAAATCATTAATGAATTAGAAAATGTTTTATTATTTGAATGAAAATTATTCAAAATTACAAGTATGTTAAGGTACTTAGATAAAAGACTATAGGTATTAACTATAACAACACTATTGCTATTTATAGGATGGCCCTTGTTTTTGACTCTTCCAATTTCTTTGGTCTGACCCTTCCATTTTTTTAACTTTTATATTAAGGAGTCGCGCAAAGACCATGAAGCTTTCCATTGATTCAACATGGGAAGAAGTAGTTTTTTCATAAACCTAATATTTGTGACGGACGCTACGTTTATATTTTACTTGAAGGTTTTAAAGTTTTTAAAGTGCATCTCTGCCTGGGCGAGCAAGGACGCTAGCTAGGTGCTATGTTCTAAAAATAGGAAAAGTCCCCGAATATGAAACTGGGATAAGAGAGGATCTGGGGTGGCCTCAGTACAGGCAGGGGCAGTCAGTACAGTTGTTGACCTTCGACAAGAAACACGCGCGGCCGTTTCCCTTTTAAAAATCATATCTCCCTGCTTTCTACTGTTAGCATCATTTTTGAGCGTCGTTTTATATTTTCTGTTTTAAATAAGTGTTTAATAATCTACGTTTTATATTTTATTATGCAGCCATTTCTTACCAAAGGACATTTATAAATGAAGTGCTATAGACAATTAGACTCTATACAATTTAATATTAAAGTTTTTATGTAGCAAAATCAGTGCCGTCATTTTCAAAGAGTTTATATTAATAAATAGAATTTTATTTTATTTCTCGAGTGTTCACTTATTTTCAAATATTTTTAAGAAACCACATTTTTCCCCTTTCACTTAAAGTTCGCGTTATTAAAATTATCAATGGTCCTTCGAGCCAGATCCTAACAGTGGTGGATTCGGTTGTGAAAATAAGTGTTCTGTTTCAAATTTCATCCGAACGGACTCAACCGCTCACCAGGGAAGGGAGCGGAAAAGCCAACGCAGTAATCTTGGCATTCCACCCGCACGGTACGGGAATCCAGTGTCAGAGAAGGGAGGGATGTCAAAGTTGAAGAGAGCAGGCAGGAAAAG
Source organism: Druon quercuslanigerum (assembly GCA_010014905.2). Lineage (NCBI taxonomy): Eukaryota > Metazoa > Arthropoda > Insecta > Hymenoptera > Cynipidae > Druon > Druon quercuslanigerum. The sequence continues at coordinate 5,081 of JAAAKG020214309.1, forward strand.
CGATTCACGTCCCAACGTACACAGCACCGACCAACAGAGTGAGATAGCATTGCATGGCGGCAAGGAAACTCCCGAGTTAACACGACGTCTCCCTAAGTCGGTCGATGGCGGAGCGCACAGCGAAAGCTCACGACGATCGCAATCGGGAAAATCAAGTCGCTCAAGCGTAAGCTCAATCGCACGAAAGCGTTTAGAACTGGAACTCCAACAGGCCCAGGAATTGGACCGCCTAGAAGAAGAGGCGGACCGCAGGCGGCTTGAAAGAAAGAAGGAAGTGCTTGCCTTGCAAGCTAAACTACGATTAGCGGAACTTGAAGAGGAAGCGGAAGATAAAATCAGTGACACAGCGTCCTCTTCCAAATCTGTACAGTTGTTAAATTCAAAAGTTCAAGCATGGAAGATACCTGACCCAGTAATGGAGGTCAGCGGAAAGCAGAGAAGGACATGCGACAAAATTATACGGATGCTATGCGGCTGAAGAAATTAATGGCTCGACAAGCCATAAATAAGGATTTGCCAAATTTCAGCGGAGAAATTGCGGAGTGGCCGCTATTCTACCAAGCTTTTAAAAACACAACTCAGGTATGTGGTTTTCATTATACAGAAAATATGGCTCGCCTTCAAAAGTTTCTTAAAGGCAAGGCCCTCGAATCAGTGCGCGCCCTTCTACTGACTGATAAAGTGGACCAAATTATCAATATCTTGGAAAGGCGTTTCGGCCGCCCTGAACATATAATAAAACACCTTATATCCAGAGTGGCAAGTAGCCCAGAGATAAAAGAGCATCAGCCACAACTATTCATTGAGTTCGTGGATACAGTTACGAACTTCGTTGCAAAGGTAAAAGCCTTGGGTCGACCGAAGTATCTGAATAACCCAATATTAATGGATCAGTTGATGAGTAAGCTTCCTTTATCTAGGAAACTACAATGGGCAACGTTTATCCAACGTGGATGTGAATCATCGAATATCAGGAAATTCGCGAGCTGGCTTGAGGATCAAGCCGCCATAATGATCATGGTTTGTGACCCAATAGCTGTGAAATCAAGCAAAACTTTGATAGGTTCAGTTGGCGAGCTTAGCAGCAAAATGGTATGTGTATACTGTGAAGCAGAACACCCAGTATCGCAATGCAAGCGACTGAAAGCTCTTAGTGTGAACGACAGATTGAAGTGGGTCACGGACAAGAAACTATGTTTCTCTTGTCTGAAGTCGAGACACTCCAGCAAGGATTGTAGGAGGAAGCGTTGCGGAAAAAATGGCAAGCGTCATCACCCAGTGCTTCACAGCGATCAGAAGAAAACAGAGGAGTCAACATCGAAGACGGGAACCCAACTAGACCCGAAAATCGCAGACGAAACACTACAAAAGAGTGAAACTGATGAAATTTCTAAAATAAATGTGATTCATAAACGCAGCAGGCAGGTGTTTCTGAAGGTAGTGCCAGTGACCTTGACGGGAGCAACCGGGGAAGTAGAGACTTATGCGTTTCTGGATGATGGATCACAAATGTCCTTGATTCTGGTCAGTTTGGCCAGTGAACTTTGCCTCAAAGGAGAGATCGCACCATTTATTGCCCAGTGGTATGATAATACCACGACTGAGGATCGAACATCACGACGACTCAACTTGAGGATCGGCGGTGCTACCAGAGAGGAGTTCCAACTTCCAGGAGTACGCACACAAAAGTGCCTGAACCTTGCCAGAGAAACGAAGAGAGTGGATACTGACAACAGGACGTACCTGAAGGATCTTCCTCTACATGATGAGATGTATGTAGAGCCTAGAATTATGATCAGGCAAGATTTTGGATCGCTGATCACACCTCGCAGGACAGTATTCGGAAAAGGTAATGCACCAATGGCATCTCTTACCCCTTTAGGTTGGATAGTCCATGGTGCATACAACCTTGAAAGTACCGAGACCGAGTACGTATTACACTGCTACCAGCGTGAACCGGACGAGCTCGCGCAATATATGCATAACTTCTGGAGTGTAAATAGAACAACTCGGCGCTGCGAAGACCGATGGGAAACTGGACTGCTTTGGAGAACTGATGAAGAGTCCTTGCCACCAAGTAGACACATGGCTCAAAAGCGATTCAGATCATTGGAGAAGAAGATGGATAGGTAGCCAGCATTAAAAACGAGTAACACAGAAAAATACAGGATTATGAGGATAAAGGCTACGCTTGTAGATTGACCAACGAGAAAGCTGGGCAGGAAGGTCCGAGGACTTGGTACCTACCACACTTCGTGGTATTTAATCCCAGGAAACCTGGTAAGATGCGTATCGTCTTCGATGCAGCTGCTAAGAGCCATGGGGTAAGTCTGGATGACCGGCTTTTAAAAGGACCTGACCTTCTAGGCTTACTGGTCGGAGTACTGTTTCGATTTCGTGAGCGGGCGGTAGCCATGTGTAGAGATTTAAAAGAAATGTTTCACCAGGTTATGATTAGAGCCGAAGATCGATCTAGTCAGAGAATTTTAGCTCGAGATCAAAAGACAGGTGATATAATTACTTTTGAAATTCAGGTCTCAATTTTTGTATCGGTATCATCACCATATGTAGCTCAGGAAATTAGAAACAGGAATGCTAAAGAGTTCCAGGATGTCTATCCCGAGGACTATAGAGTTATCAGTGAAAATCATTACACGGATGATTACCTTGACAGTGTCGACACTATTCCTGAGGTAATTCAGCGATCGAGTGAAGTTTCCTATGTACACCGAAAGGGAGGCTTTGAGATATGAAATTGGATGAGCAATTCCAAGGAATTGCTAACTACGTTGCCTCTAGATGCGTTGGCACGAAGCGGAAGCAAACTTGCACTGGACACAGAGAGCTTTCGGCGCGTTCTTGGCGTAATATGGTCCCCTGACAGCGACCACTTCACCTACACATCTGTGTTTCCGAAAGTGGATCAGAAGATCGTCAGTGGAGAAAAGCAGCCAACAAAACGGGAGGTATTAAAACTTGTCATGTCCGTTTTTGATCCTCTAGGCCTACTTTCAGTAATGACGATACGGGCCAAGATCCTCATGCAACATATTTGGAGGTCAGGGCTCGGATGGGATCAACCGTTACCAGAATGTTTGACAAGCAAGTGGAAGACCTGGTTGGAAGACCTGATAAGCGCCACGGAATTGCGGATCCAGCTACAAATCTTCTGTGACGCGAGTCGGCAAACCTTCGCGGCAGTCGCAGACCTTCGACTGGAGGGGGAGAGCGGTACAAGGTCTTGGTAAAAGGTCTTGGCAAAACCTTGGTAACTTCGAAAAGCAGAGTGGCGCCTCTCAAGACGATGACAATTCCAAGGCTGGAATTGCAAGCAGCCGTGATGGGTGCCAGATTAGCGTCAGTGGTTACCACTGAACACAGACTCCGAATAAGCAAGAGAGTTTTTTGGACTGATTCGGAAACAGTTATGAATTGGATTCACTCGGTGACACGAAGGTACCCAAGTGTTTTTGAAGCTAACAGGGTCGCGGAGATTCTCGACACTACTCGAACGGATGAATGGAGATGGATATCTACCAAGGACAACGTGGCTGACGAAGCAACCCGAGATACAGAGCATCTAGAAATTAATTCCACCAGCAGATGGTTCACGGGTCCAGAATTTCTCATCCAAGGTGAAGTGGACTGGCCTCAGGACAGGTGGCAGGCATCAGAGGCGAAAGCGGAATTTTGCCTACATATTCAGAATCAGGTAAAGCTCGATGATTAGGTTGATGTTCACAGGTTCTCCAGCTGGATGCGGATGGTTCGTGCTTTGACGTGGACCAAAATTTTAGTTAAGCAGTGGAGGACATGGCGACGATCACACACCGGCCATATAAAGAAGTTATTATTACCAGTAGCACTGGTGTTAACAGAAGAGCTCGAGATCCTGAGGATGGTGCAGGCAGAAAGCTTCCCTGGCGATGTTCAAAATCTTCGAGATCAGAAAAGTGTATCTCGCACGTCTCGACTGTTTGAACTGTCACCGATGCTGGACGACGATAACCTGATTCGCATAGATGGTCGCATCAGGGCATGCAGCGGTGTTAGTCTGGCAGCGAGGCAACCCATCATCTTGGATGGAAAGCATCCAGCAGTACGACTCTTCGTTCACACCCTACACGTCAGCGTGGGATATCGTGGTAGAGAAAGAGTACTAAATGACCTACGCCAGCAGTACTGGATCATTAAAGCGAGAGCAGCAGTGAGGGCAGTGTGGAATGCATGTCAGCATTACCGTAACGAGCGAGCACACCCATACATGTCTCGTATGGCGCAGATACCACCTGAAAGAACGAAAGGGTTTGTTGCACCGTTTACAAATACTGGAGTCGATTATTTTGATCATTTCCAGGTCACTATTGGTCGGAGAAAGGAGAGACGCTACGGTGTTCTATTCACGTGTCTGGCGATTCGAGCAGTTCACTTGGAAATTGCACATTCTCTGTCCACAGATGTAATGATTATGGCATTACGACGCATGATAGCACGCAGAGGGAAGCCCAAAAAAATCCTGTGCGACAATGGAACGAACTTTGTCGGTGCTCGGCGAATCCTGGCAGAAACCTGGGCAGAACTAGATCAGGAGGAATTTCAGCAGAAGGCAGCTGCAGCCATGATAGAGTGGGAGTTCATTCCACCAGGGAGTCCTCATATGGGTGGTGCCTGGGAAAGGCTCGTCCAATCAGTGAAAATCGCTCTCGAAGCTACTATGAAAGAGCAAGCACCAAAGGAGGAGGTTCTTCAAACTATCTTATCTGAAGCAGAATACTCAGTTAACTGCCGACCACTTACCTGCGTTCCAGGCAACCCGAACGTACCGGAAAGTCTGACAACCATGCATTTTTTGCGTATCAGCCTCACCACCATGGACGAACATCATGGAGCACCAGTAAATTTTCAAAAGGGAGACTGCAATATGCGAAGACAGTGGCGGATGAGCCAATATTTCGCTGACTAGTTCAGGCATCGTTGGGTAAAAGAATACTTACCTACCCTCAATCGATGAACAAAATGGCATCAAGGTCAAAGTCACCTGAAAGTTGGCGATCTCGTGATCATTGGAGATCACAAATCACCTAGAAACCAGTGGACGAGAGGACGAGTTCAAAAGGTATTTCCGGGAACGGACGAACGAGTCCGAGTGGCAGAGGTCGCGACCGCGACTGGAACTTATCGTCGATCAGCGACGAAATTTCGCGTCCTGGACGTGTAGTAGTGCTTCAGATGTGACTTTAGTACAGGAGGGCGGATGTTACGGACGCTAAGTTTATATTTTATTTGAAGGTTTTAAAGTTTTTAAAGTGCATCTCTGCCTGGGCGAGCAAGGACCCTAGCTAGGTGCTATGTTCTAAAAATAGGAAAAGTCTCGGAATATGAAACAGGGATAAGATAGGATCTGGGATGGCCTCAGTACAGGCAGGAGCAGTCAGTACAGTTCTTGACCTTTGACATGAAACACGCGCGGCCGTTTTCCTTTTAAAAATCATATCTCCCTGCTTTCTACTGTTAGCATCATTTTTGAGCGTCGTTTTATATTTTCTGTTTTATATAAGTTTTTAATAATCTACGTTTTATATTTTATTATGCAGCTATTTCTTACCAAAGAACATTTATAAATGAAGTCATTTACAAAGAGTTTATTAATAAATAGAATTTTATTTTATTTCGCGAGTGTTCACTTATTTTCAAATATTTTTAAGAAACCACATTTTGCCCCTTTCACTTAAATTTCACGTTATTAAAATTATCAATATTTAAACGAGATTATATGTTGTTAATAACTTTGCTTTTGAAGGATAAGAATCATTCATTAATTTTGAGCGTCAATGACTTTAATCCACTCTTATGGGTACCCAAAGAGAACCCGATAAGTGCTAAATTTGAATTCAATTTATTATTGAGTTTTTTGACGGTTTTTAGAACTGTTTGTGGTTGTAAATAATCAATAATCGTTAATTAAGGAATACCTAGTCATCTGTTGACTGGTGTTCTAGTGATTAAATAATTTTAATTTGTTAAAATATTTGGTTTCACTTTTTTTTCATTTTATGTGTTTTTCATCAGCAAAGAAAGAAATAAAAAATAAAAATATATTAGGAGCATATTTTTTCCTCTTTACCGATAAAAAGACATAAAATCAGTAATATAAAATAATTTTTGAATTGATTTTAATTTGTTTAAACATTTAAGAGTATTCTTAGAAAACAAAGGAAAACCTAAAAATATTCAAATCCGTCGAAAATTTGGTGTGATAAAATTCTCTTGCCTTTTTTAGGTAAATTGAAAAAAACGCAATACTAAATAATTGTAAAATTATTTTAAAAATTATTTTATTGTTATCGTTAATAAAAAAAATCATAACGTCTACAAAATAAATTCATTTGGGTATTTTTCAATTACTGATTATTGATTATTTACGAAGAAAGACTTTCGTAAATCGTTAAAAATGCGCAATATATAGTACGTAAAATAAAATATGACACCTATTTGGAACCATTTAAAAACTCAATAAGCGACAAATGGAAAGCAAATTAAAACCTGCCACAAACTCGATTTGTCGCCTATTAGGCTCTACTGGGATAGCTTTCGCGACCGAATACGCACTAAACGAGACCTATTTGGAACATTTTGATAAATTAATACGCTTCAAATAGAAATTACATTAGAATACACTAGAAATACAGAAAAACACATTCAAAAACACACTTAAATGCACAAGAAACTATTACAAAGGACATTTAAATCCCGAATAGAAGGAACTAAAAAACCTACTAGAGAAGTCACATAGGCCTAATACACATCAATCAAGAACCTAATCAAATCCTATTACCCACCAAAAAAGCAGCGGAAAAATTTCGTTAGAAACCTATTAAAACCTACTAGAGAATGTCATATAGCCCTAGTACACATCAAACAAAAACCTAATCGAATACTATTAGCCACCAAAGAAGCAGCAGAAAAACCCCCTTAGAAACCCATTAAATCCTACTAGAGGAGTCATATAGGCCAAATTTATAACAAACACGAACCTAATCAAAACGTATTAGCCACCAAAGAAGCACCAGAAGAAACCTGTTAGAACCCTATTAAAACCCACTAGAGAAGTCATATGGGCCAAATTTATAGCAAACTTAAATTAAAACTTATTAGTCACCAAAGAAGCACCGAAAAAAACCTGTTCATGAACATTGCAGTTCACTTCTTCAGGGCTGACCTGAAACTGAGGTATCAGGCTATGTTGTTCTTATGCATACTTTTCACAATGCCTGGGATTCGCCAGAGCGCCCCACCATGGAGACAGACACCATGGACGTACCTGATTGGCCAATCAAGTCTTATTTAAAAAATCCGAGAGGACGGAAAGTCAAATCGGATTGGTATTATAACCGTTATTCCTATTGATGTTATTAGGGTGCTTTAAGATTTCGATTGCTTCTCTATGTTTTCTTGGACAAATATTGTGTGTTTTTGCGATGACGGTTCCTTTATACGTTGGCTCAACGCTCTCCCGGTTTCTTCAATAGAGACTTTGCCACAAGAACAAGGGATTTTATATACACCTGGAACACTGAGACTTTGTCATTAGGATAGTTTAGAAGTTGTCCTATTTTCGCAGGTGGTTTAAATATGGTTTAGATGTTGTTCTTTTTGAGAATTCTTCCTATTTGTTCTGTGACACCTTAAATGTAGGGTAGGACGGTGGTCGTTTTTCTCTCTCTTTCTTTATTAGGTTGATTTGAATTGTTTACTTGGGTGTATTTTCTTATTTCTTTATCAATTTGTTTGATTGTGTAATCGTTCTGTATTAGGATTTGTTTAACGTTTTGTAATTCCTTTTGTAAATGACCTTTATCTGTTATGGAGACAGCTCTGTATACAAGGAAGTTGATGACTGATTGTTTTTGAGATGGGTGATGGTGAGAGGAGGCATGTAGGCATCTGTTTGTATGGGTGGGTTATCTGTAAACTTCATGTCCTAATGTATTATCTGATTTTTTGTAAACTAGTACGTCCAAGAAAGGCAATTTTCCGCTTTGTTCAATTTCCTTGGTGAATTGAATATTCATTTAGTCCATGTCGCCAGATGACAAAGGTGTCGTCTACGTAACGGAACCAAAATTCCGTTTTGAGGTTGGATTGATTGAAGATTATGGTTTCTAGATGTTTCATAAAGATGTTGGCTATTACAGGTGAGATTGGAGATCCTACTGCTGCTCCTGAGGTTTGTTCATAGAATTGGTTGTTAAAAGAGAAGTAAGTATTATTGAGAGAGTACTGTACCAAAGGTATGAGCTCGGAGGGGAAGTTTGCAAAAGATTTATTAATATCAATTGTATCAGAGAATGGTACTTTCGTAAAGAGAGATGTTACGTCGAAACTCGCTATGATGTTTTGGGGTTGAAAGCGAATCTATTGTATCTTTTTGATAAAGTCAAAAGAGTTTTGGACGTGGGTAACAGAATTTTCTGTGAAAGGATTCAGTTTGTTGGCGAGGAAGCGTACTAGCTTGTAAGTAGGTGAGTTTATTGCGCTGACGATCAGCCTAAGTGGAATGTTGTTTTTGTTTATTTTTGGGAGTCCGTCAAGTTTTGGATAGGTAGGATTAGTAGGTATTAATTTAGATATTGTTTCTCTGTCAAGTTTATTGTTTTTTAGAAGGGTTTTTGTTTTACTGACTATTGTTTTTGTGGGCTCCTTTTAAAGTTTTTTTTTATGTATCGTCAGTTAGAAGGTCCATGATTTTGTTATTATAGTTTTCTTTATTTATTATTACTTTTGTGTTGCATTTATCTGCGGGTTATATTATAATTTCTTTATTCCTATTGAGTTCTTTAATTGCGATGCTTTCCTGTTTTGTTAAGATTAAGGAGGGCATTTGGGCTTGGCGTAAAATGTTAGCGGTCCTACGTCGTATATCATTCGCTTTTTCAGGTGGAAGGGTATAGATTGTGGATTCCAAATTGCTGATTATTTCTTCTTTCGGGATTTTGGAGGGAAATACTGCAAAATTGTGTCCTTTAGATAAGACTGAAATCAGTTCGTTGCTAAAAGGATGGTCAGAGATGTTTTTTACTGTGTTAGTTAGTTCTTTTTGCCTTACTGTAAGTAATTTGTCCAATTTTATTTTTTGTTTTTGTGTTTGAAGATCTTTAATCCGTTGGGATTGGTCAAATTATATGCGGTCCAATGTCGACCAAATGTCAAATCTGAGATTATTTGATAGGAAAAGATGAAGTTGTAATAGTTTCTTGAAGGTAGTGTGTAAAACAAATTTGGTGTATTTTATTCTTTCTTTTAAGAGAAGCAAACTTGTTTTATGCAAAATTGATTTGGATTTTGATGTTCCCAGATTATTTTTCAATTATAAGAATTTTGGGACGATTTTGTTGTCCCTGCACCGTTTTAAAAAAGCTAAAGATACCTTGAGAAGTTCTGAGCTTACTAAAGGTGTTAGTTTTAGTAATAAAACTCTCCCCGTACAGTTCTTTAATAATAGATTTAATACTTTCGCGATGATTCATTATAATGAAAGAGATATTTCGGGTTTCCATCGTGTACAAAACTACAAATTTTGCCGACGTTTCGTGAACATTGCAGTTCACTTCTTCAGGGCTGACCTGAAACTGAGATACCAGGCTATGTTGTTCTTATGTATACTCTTAACGATGCCTGTGATTGGCCAGTGCGCCCAACCGTGGAGACAGAACGCACCTGATTGGACAATCAATTCAAGGAGAAACCGGGAGAGCGGTGAGGCAACGTATAAAGGAACATAAGAGTAAAGTCAGACTAAAACATTTCACGCAATCAGCACTATCTGAATATTATATTGAAACAGGACATAACATTTTATTTGATAAATCAACCCTCATCGCAAAAACATACAATATTTTTCCAAGAAAACATAGAGAAGCAATCGAAATCTTAAATCACCCTAATAACATCAATAGGGACAACGGTTATAATACCAATACGATTTGGCTTTCCGTCCTCCCGGATATTTTAAATAAGACTTGATTGGCCAATCACGTGCGTTCAGTCTCCACGGTGGGGCGCTCTGGCCAATCACAGGCATCGCCAAGAGTATATATAAGAACAACATAGCCTGATACCTCAGTTTCAGGTCAGACCTGAAGAAGTTAACTGCAATGTTCACGAAACGTCGGCAAAATTCGTAGTTTTGTACACGATTAAATCCCGAAATATCTCCTTTATCATAATGAATCATCGTAAAAGTATTAAATCTGTTAGAAAAAATGAATGCGAGGAGACAAAAAGTATTCCGAGATTAACACGTGTATTTTAAGGAAAGGCACACAAGAAATAGGAATGAGAATGATAAGAAGTGCGTAGAAATAAGATATAATATTGATCAACGCGACATCTGTGATGAGCTCGAAAGTTTAAAGTATGTTTTTATTTGATCTCTAACACTCCCCCTCAATTAAAACACTGACGGTTCTTTTACTCTCGAAGTCCCAGTCCAATCACACAATTTTCGTGCTTCGGTGCAGTAATCGGCTTCGTTAGCATATCTGCTATCATATCTTCGGTGGGGAGATACTCCAGTTTAAGTGAATGATCTTTAAGAACTGGATTGAATGCAAATTTTCCAGCTGATTGATTGTCGTTAAATATTATGATGTTCGACAGGTCATCACATTTAAGTTCTCTCGGTAGAGTGCTAGGGAATATTGCTTCTTTGGCAGCTTCCATAATGCTCATGTACTCAGCCTCGGTCGATGATACGGCTACGGTTCTTTGTTTGCGTGAACACCAGGATATAGCGCCTCCAGATAGGATAAAAGAGTATCCTGAATACGATCTTCTGTCTAGGTGACAGTTACCTCAATCGGCGTCTATGTATCCAACCATCCTATGATTGTCCTTTCTGAAGAAAGCTTCCTTTTGAATGTTCCTTGAAGATAGCGTAACACTCGCTTTGCTGCCTCCCAGTGACCTTGAGCGTAACAACTGTTAAATTGGCTCAGCATGTTCACTGTGTGAGCTATGTCTGTTCGTGTCGCCGCTGCAATGTATGTGAGAACACCAATTAATTCTCTAAACGAAAACGAGTTTATCTTCTCAGTGTCTGAAGTTGTGTCGAGTTTCATTCCTCTGTCGAATGGGGTTTTGACTGACTTGCAATTTTTCATGTTGATTCTCGATAAAACCTCTTTGATGTATCCAGTTTGACTTAACGTGATTTCCCCTTTTGTTTGGTTGATCTCGATTCCTCGACAGTAGCTCGCAACTCCGAGAGCCTTACCCTCAAAGTGATCCGAAAGCTTCCGTTGGATTTCTGAAACTCTTTCAGGATTGCGTGACGCAATCAGGATGTTGTCGACGTACGCTAACACGTAGGGCAGCTCCTTTGCTTCAGTGTCTGTGTATAGGGACGTATCCGAATTTGTAGGCTTTAAACCGATCAGTTTGAGAACTTGGTTTAATTTTGCGTGCCATTGTCGACCAGATTGACGTAGACCATAAATGGCCTTTCGCAGTTTACAAACCTTTTCTCCTTATCTGAGTGCGCTAAGCATCTTGTTTGCCTTACACAGGATTTCCTCTCGGTTTCAATCTTCACTATTTCTTCCAGAGTCTCATGCAACATCTCGGGTTTCTTCATGTAAATTAATGTATCAATATCTCCATTCCGATACGATGCTGTGATGTCCAGATGTGAGGCCATTAAATCAAATTTCGCTGCAAGTGCCATGAGTGGTCGGCGTGATTGCATTCTGGCTACGGGAGCAAAGGTGTCGATAAAATCAATTCCCGGCCTTTGAGAAAATCCTTGAGCTACCACTCTGACCTTCCTTCGATTTGAAGTTTCATCCAGGTTATATTTATTCCTTAGGAGAGTTCTGCATCCGATTTATTTTCTATTAGTGGGTATGTCGACTAATTCTAATGTGTCGTTGGCGATTAAGCACCTAATTTCTTGACGAATCGCGTCGAGCCACTCTTGACGTTCAGTTCCATTTGAGGCGTTTCTTAGTGGTATTTCGGTTGCGTTCATGACCATATTTGCATCGAAAAATTCGTTTTCGCTACTTGAAGAGTCATCTGGAGCTGCCAATCGTTTTGTTCATCCAAAATCACTCACCTGTGTTTCGTCTTCGTTGGACGCACTTTTGTCGATTTTTCTTTCAAAACCAAGAAATGGTGGTTCATCGCCTTCTGGAGTAGGATTTTGTTCAACTTTTCTGTCAAAACCGAGGAATGGTGGTTCATCATCGTCTGGAGTCCGATTCTGGTCAACTTGTCTCTTAAAACCTAGGAATAGTGGTCCATCGTCTTTTGGAGTCGGGTCTTGACACCTACGAGTGGGTTTGATTTCGAAGATTTTTAATTCAAGTGTCGCTACTTTTACAACATTTTGTGTTTCGTTGTGATCTTCTTTTACGGGAAGTAATGGTTTCTCAGTACATGATGGTTCGAAATGGTCAAGAGATTTGACATCTCTGGAGACGACTACCTTTCTTTTCCGGGGTATCCACACGCGATAGGCCTTATATTGGTCAGAGTATCCGAAAAAAGTTCCCTCGATGCCTCTTGGGTCGAACTTTCCTTTATTCGGTGTCTTGTCGAATATGAAGACTTTGTTGCCAAACGTCCGCAAGTGTGAGAGGGTCTGAGGTGTTCCAAACCATTTCTCATAAGGAGTCCTATCAGATATTCCTTTAGTGGTGCACCTTTTTCGAGTCTTCATTCGCCGTAGCGATAGCTTCGGCCCAAAAAGAGAGAAGTAGTCCAGATTGAATCATCATGCATCGGGCGCTTTTCACGAGTGTCCTATTTTTGCGTTCGGTTATCCCGTTTTGCTGTGGTGTATATGGCACAGTTAATCGATGATGAATTTCTTCTTTCTTAAGAAAATCGCGTAATTTTTGATTAACGTATTCGCGATCGTTGTCGGATTTCACGGATTTTATTTTATGCCCGGTTTGCTTTTCAACCATGTTCTTAAATTCGATGAACCTCTCGACAGCTTCTCCCTTGTTACGCATGAAATAGACCTGACACCATCGACTCCAATCATCGATGAACGTTATAAAGTAACCTGCGTTCTCCAATGATAAGCTTTCTCGTTTTGTCAATGGTGTATTAGTGACCATTCCAGCCAGGCAAATATTACACTTGCTCAGATCAAAAGAGTCGTCGAATTTTATACCAATTGCACAATCACTTTTTAGCATCTGTATCCTGTCTTTCGAATTTAAATGGCCCAACCGAGCGTGCCAGATTTCCGCGTCAGTTTTGAAGCTTTTTACTGTAGATGCTGCTTTGACTGTTTTGCGATTTTCTCGTAAATAAAAGAAATCGCCGTCGCGAGCAGCGATTAGTAGATCTCTACCGTTTAAATATTTGACGATGGCACCGTTCTTTCTAAATGTCACTTCGAGGTTACTATCAACGATATTCGCGATTGAAATTTAATTAGTATCTAATTCCGGTACATAGAGAGTGTTTTTTAATACGAGCGCACTGTTCACTTTAACGGTTTCGAATCGAACATCATCTTTCGCTTCCACTATCTTGGTAGCATTGTTTGCGAGCTTCAGATAACTTGTTGTATCTGTCAAGTTAGTAAATGCACTTTTATTATTGCATAAATGTGAAGTACAACCACTATCTATACACTAAACATCACTTGAATTTGGCACATCACTTTTAGCGGAAAAGCAATGAGTTGATTCTACACGATTTGCGGTTGGGTTGTCTTGCTTTTTCTTGTGGAAGCAGTCGGACTCTTTATGTACTTTTCTACCGAAAAACCGCATTTGTATTACGGTTTAGAGTTTACTTGTTTTTCTGAGTTTTCAGCTGCATCGAGGTTGCGAACATGGCGGCGTTCTCCCTCCCTTCACCACTCTGCTGTCTAGCATTATGCTCCTCGATTATTTTAATTTTGAGGTTTTCAGGATCGGGTAGAGTGTCTCGCGACTCGACAGCGCAACGGAAATTATCAAAACTACTTGGAAGACTGTAGAGTAGCATAATTGATAAAACATCAACATTGATTGTAGCTTATCGACGGCGTCGAAAAATCCAAAAAGATGCTCTTTCAAGTCGTCCCCGTCCTGCATTTTATGCTGCGTCATTTGCTTGAGTAGGGTGGCTTTTCGCGCGGGACGCTTAGATGCGTAGATGGATTCTAATTTTTTCTAAACATCGTGTGACGTAATACATCCTTTGATTTGAGCTACTTCTAATGGGCTTATACAGAGCATTAGATCTGCTTTTGCCTTGCGATCGGCTTTCAGCCATTCTTTTTGTCTTTCCTCTGCTTGTCTTAGATCCTCACCTTCTCCGGTTAATTTGGGTTATGGTGTTTCGCCACAGACGTACGTCCAGTTATCATTTTTTATGAAAAGTGCTTCGGCCTGAATCTTCCATGTATCATAGTTGCCTCGAGAAAACATTTCGAGTCGCGCTATGGAATTCGTGTTCATGCTGTGCGCCATTTTTAGGCTGTGCTGAAATTTGTACCTTTTTGAGGGTTATGATTTTCGTAAAGAACTTTTTTTTAGCGAAACTACACACAACACGCGTTTTAATTTTATTCACACTTATAGTTTTCACGTACCTGGGTCCCATAACCTGTTGGGAAAAATGAGTTAGAGGAGAAAAAAAGTATTCCGAGATTAACACGTTTATTTTAAGGAAAGGTACACAAGAAATAGGAATAAGAATGATAAGAAGTGCGTAGAAGTAAGATATAATATTGATCAACGCGACATCTGTGATGAGCGGGAAAGTTTAAAATATGTTTTTATTTGATCTCTAAAAAAATCTACTATTAAAACCTACTAGAGAAGTCATATAGGCCTAATACACATCAAACAAGAACCTAATCAAATCGTATTAGTCACCAAAGAAGCAGCGGAAGAATCTCCTTAGAAACCCATTAAATCCCACTAGAGGAGTCACGTAGGCCTAATTTATACCAAACAAAATCCTAATCAAATCCAATTTAGCCATCAAAAGAAGCATTGGAAGAAAACTATTAGAACCCTATTAAACCTACTAGTCAAGTCATATAGGCCTAATAGATACTAAACAAAAATCTAATCAAATCCTATTAGCCACCAAAGAAGCACAAAATTATATTTGAAGTATTTGAAGTTAATAGAAACCTACATCTATTAGGATTCCAATGACTTTTTATTGGGAATTTTTAGCAGGGATAGTTTTCCGTTGAAGATTTTACGGACCGAAAGAGATCCAGATAGAGAAACGAAAATCCAAAGTGAGCTATCCGCACCTTCACCCGTACCATTCGTAAAAATGTGCTGGAAGAGAAGAAAGCTCTCGGGGTGTTGATAAGCGAGATCAGAGGGATGTGGGAGAAGTAAGAGGGGTGATGGAGCTGATGGAAAATATGAGAGAGGGTCTGAAGGTAAGAGATCAGAAATGGGTGATGGAGATGAAAAAGCCGAGGGAGAAAGTATAAGGATTAGACAGGGAGGTGGTGTCAGTAAGCAAGGAAAAAGAAGTTAAAATGAGGCAGATGGATGAAGAGATTAGGGTGGAGAAGGAAAGGCTGGAAAAAAGGCTTAAGAAGGTGGAGGGCCAGTCAGAAATAGAAGTAGGTGACAGGAAGAGGGCGAGAAGAAATGTGTTTGGGAGAGGGTAGAGAATATGATAGAAGAGAAAGCGTGAGAGCGTAGGAATGAAAATGAGCATAGAGCGAATAGTGAACAAATAAGGGCTGACGAGGAAGGAAATGGATATACAGAGAATACTGGATGATAGATCTAGGATGGAGATGAGTGAAGGGAGGCCAGCGAAGTTAGGGTATCGGTGTAGAGGAATTTGTTTTGTGGAATGTAGGAAGGGGGTAAAGCATGATGGACGAGTGGTAAAGGTAAAGAAGAAAGATGAGGTATAACCAAGAATTTTATGCAGAGACGTGGGTAAAGAGAAAAGAATGGGATAGACTAGATTTAAAGTTGCCTAAGCGGAATAGAGGTGGAGGCTCCAGGAGGCGGTCAAAGTAAAGAGTAAAGCAAGGGCTAGTGGGGGAATTATAACAGGGGTTGAGGATATATTTGAGGAAGAAGTTCATGGAGAAGGCGAGGGTGTCAAAATAAGGGCAGTAAAGATAGGAGTGGTAACATATTAGTTTGTGACTGTGCACAATAAGGACGGGATGGAAAGGATTCAAGAAAAGTCCGGAGACTTACTAGAAAAGAGAGAGGTTGGTATAGTTATACCGGTGGGGGGCTTTAATGTGAGAAGTGGGTAGGAAGAGGGCCTTTACAAGGAAAGGGAAACCTTCGTAAGGAAGTCGAAGGATAACATAATAAATAAGGAGGGTCAGATTCTAAAGAGACTGGAAGGAGGATCGAGGATGGGCGGTGTCGAATGGTATGGTACCAGGGGACAAAGCGGGATAATACAAAGCGGGAGCAAGTGAAAGGGCGTGTGCAAAAGACGGTATTTTGAATGAAGAAGAAAGGAATGGCGACGCCGTGAGGGGCAGGGAATGCAAAACGATGAAAAGAAAGTAGAAAAGTAAAAAGAAAATTAATTAAGAAAGTAAAAAGTAAAAATTACAGGAAGTGAAAAGAAGGAACTGCGGAAAAGGAGGAGTACATAGAAATAAGAAAAGTTGATGTGTAAGAAAAAAGAGGAGGCAAATTGAAAATATCTGGAAGAGCATTTAAGAAGTTGTAATGAAGAAGGGGATGTGTGGAAGATGATTAATAAGTTTAGAAAGCATAATGTGGGGTTCAGTGAGAAGAAAAGGAGTGCGAAAAGGAGGGAATTTTTTAAAGAGATTTAACGAAGCGTAGCTGTTTGGCCAGTTTGTTTGAATCAGGTTGCCCTTACTTCGTCTATTCAAGAATTTGGTTCACGCAGGAACTATTCAAATAAATAAATAAATAAATAAATAATAAATAAAATAATTTTCAGCTTTCATCCTCACAGAAAATAGTTTAATTTGAATGATTCTTGCGTCATGTCAAAGGGCAATCTGTTTCAAGTCTTTCTTTGTACTTATTTCCACATAAAAAATAATTTTCTTATTCAAGGTCATCCATTGAACAAACAAGAGGGTTCAAAAAATACTTCTCTTTATTGAAGACAAATTTGATATTGTCTTATCATTTCTCTAATTCGGTGAAATGGACCCATCTATAAATGTATAATTGT
>JAAAKG020214320.1:0-22252 GCA_010014905.2 Druon quercuslanigerum
ACTCCCCTCCCCACCGAGTGAGTCACGCCTACCCCGAAAGGGAAACGGCTTAATGGTGTAATAATAATAATAATAATGAATCCTATGAGTTCATTGAATTTTATAAATTTCGTGAATTCCACAAATTTAATTAATTCCTTGATTTCCACTAATCCGGTGACTTCCGTGCAATTCATGAATTGCGCAAGTTCCGCGAATTGTGTGAATTCCATGAATTCTTTGAATTCCTTTAATTCTATTAATTTCACGACTTCTAGGAATTTCATGAATTCCGAAAATTTCATAAATTTCAAACGTCCCATAAATTCAAATAATTCCACGAATTCCATTCATTCCATGCATTCCGCGAGTTTCCGCGGATTACACGAATTGTGCGCGTTACATGAATTTCGAAAATTCCTTGAGAGAATTCCATAAATTTTATTAATTGCTTGAATTTCACTAATTCAGCGAAGTCTTAGAATTCCATAAATTCCTCTAATTCCATAAATTCCAGGAATTCCATGAATTCTATGAATTCCATGAATTCTATGAATTCTATGAATTCCCTAAATTCCTTGAATTAAATGAATTATATAAATTTTGCGAATTTCGCAAATTCCTTTAATTCCATCAACTCCTTAAATTTAGTGCTTTTAATGAATCCTATGAATTCCTTGAATTTCATAAATTTCGTGAACTCCACAAATTTAATTAATTCCTTGATTTCCACTAATCCTTCTCTTCCGTGAATTTCATGAATATCGAAAAGTCCGCGAATTATGTGAATTCCACGATTTTCTTGAATTCATTTATTTCTAATAATTCCACGACTTCTAGGAATTTCATAAATTCCGAAATTTCCATAAATTGCAAACATCCCATAAATTCCGACAATTCCACGAATTCCATTAATTCCATGCATTCCGCGAATTACATGAATTATGCGCGTTAAATGAATTCCGCAAATTCCTTGAATTCCGTGATTAAATTTATTTCCGTTCATTCCTTGAATACCATGTATTCCGTGAATTCCATAAATTCTATAAATTACGTGAATTTCGCCAATTCAGCGCAGTCTTAGAATTCCATGAATTCCTCGAATTTCGTCAATTCCGGGAATTTCATGAATTCTATGAATTCCGTAAATTACTTGAATTAAATGAATCACATGAATTTTTCGAATTTCACAAATTCCTTTAATTCCATGAATTCCGCAAATCTCTTTAATTTCATCAAATCTTTGAATTCAATGAATCCTTCAGTAAATTTCATGAATTCTGCAAATTACGCGAATTCCGTATATTCCACGAATGCCACGAGTTCCTTGAATTCGATGAATTTCTTTTTCACAATTTTCGTCTTACCAACGCTCTAATACATTTACATGTAGGTTGTAGGTGTACATGTACGTTTATTTCAAGAAATTTATTTATGTAAAGTGGTAAGAATACTTTTGATTAAAATAAGTATCTTTTTAATTTATTGAAAAAATTATATCGGCGATTAAAATATTGGATTAAGATATGTCTTTCTTTCTGAGGTGAACATTTTTAATATAAATAAAAATCTTGTGTAAAACATAAATTTATTTGTTTAAAAAAATTACATAGCGGTCTATATACCATCGTAAAATCGAAGAAAAAGTATTAAACCTCCTTAATCTATAAAATATTTTTTTATGATTCATGAGCGTATATAAATGGGTTAAATTAATATATTTTTTAATCATCCAAAAAATTTGCAAAACCATCAAATTGAGTTAAAAATCTGTATAAAAATCACTGAAGCACGTTTCTAAATTAATTTTTTTTCTTCGCGTTTGAACTAAGCAATTTTTCAGGAGACGATCGGAAAATTCTGAAAAATGTCACTCCCAAAATTTTTAAATTGTCAAAATATAAAAATCCCGAATTCAAAAATTCCTGAATAGAAAAATTCATGACAGTTTATAATATAACCGTTTTTCAGATTCCCTATGAACAAAATTCCCGACAGCAAATTACTTGATTATAAAATTCCGTACCAAAAAATTGTAGAATTTAAACAATTCAAAAATTGTCTTTGTTAAATATTATATATTTATTTTGTATAATTTTATGCACATTTTTAAACAAAAATTTACATTCAGAAATATAAATATTAGTGCTGATTCAAATCATGCAAATTTTTTTTGAAAAATGTTATCAGGTTCTGAAAAAATTTAGGGAGAAATTTCTTTTTTCGTTCAAGGTGCAAATGTTTTTAAATATATTTCTTTATATATATTTTTATACAATTACTGTTATTCGAAATTCGAAAAATAATTTTCATACACTTTAAACATTGATCAAAAATTTGTTTGATACAAATATTTGATCATTGTGTTTTTAATAAATGAATTCGGACATTTCTGTCCAGGATTTCATTTTTCGAGAATTTTATAGTGCCGGAAATGTTATTTTTCGGAATTTTTCAGTTTTCTCATTTGTCAGTATAAATTAAATTATTGAAAATATATAATTAGGAACACTGATTATCTGGTGAAATTTTGTCAAAATTTTCATAATCACTGTTAACTCATTAAGTTTTAAAATAAATAAAGTTTAAATAATAAATAATTTTCTAATTTTTATAATTAAGTGGAGTAGTAAAACAAAATTGAGAAATTTGCAAAGCTTTAGGGAAGTTGAATTTGTTTTTAAAAAATTAAACCCAAGAGGATTTCGAAAATTTGAAAACAAACTTAAAAGTGACTTTTTAAATAATTTTAAGAAAATACTTGAAATTTCAACAAACTTTAAACAAAATTAAATTTTTTAAGAATTGAAATAAAGAATTTAGAAGCGTTTTTATCATTTTTAAATTGTTAGGGAAATAAACATGAACAGTTAATTTAAAGTTTTTCAAAGAATTTTTAAAAATAAATTGGCGAAAAAAGTTTCTGGAAGACTATAAAACAAGTTTTTATAGGGTTTTTCCTGACTGACTAAAGAAACTATAATTTTATTAATTTTTCAGAATAAAAAAAAACTTCGGAAAAATTCGAGTAAGTTTAGAAACATTTCATTAACGTTTCAGAAAGAGTGAAAAATAATTTTATATTTTTCAAATCATTTTAAGAGAATACTTAAGATTGCAAAAAAATGTCAATATAATTTAGATTTTTCAAGAATTTAAACAATGAATTTAGAATCATTTTTCGTATTTTCAATTTTTTAGGAAAATAAACGTGAACAGTTAATTTAAAGTTTTTCAAAGAATTTTTGAAAATAAATTGTCGAAAAAAGTTTCTGGAAGACTGTGAAACAAGTTTTTATAGATTTCTTTCTTAATTACAAAAAACAATAATTTTATTAATTTTTCAGAATGAAAAAAATCATAGGAAAAATTCGAGTAAGTTTTGAAAAATATTTAAACCTTTTAGAAAGAGTGAAAAATAATATTATACTTGGAGATATTAAAAAATATATACAGAAAAATCTAGATTTTTGAAAATTTCAAACGTCAAATTTAGAAGTATTTTGAGAATTCTAAAAGGTGCCAACAGAATAAAACATTTTATTTTTAAATTCCTGATCAAGTTTAAAATTATTTTATATTTTGAAAAATAAGTTTTAAAAGACGGTATAAAATTTTTCAAGCATTTTAAAAAATGTCCTCAATTTTCGGAAAAAAATATAAAAGATTGCAGGGAATACTTTTTTATTTTGCAGTATTTTCTAGAACTCCAAGAAAAATTCAAAACAGTTTAGATGACATTATTAGGAAGTTTAAATAAAATTTGAAACCTAATTTATAATTTGAAGATATAATTTGCTTCTAAAAAAATGTAAATTTTAGAATTGTTTGGAATAAAATTTTGAAGTTTCGAAAGGATTTTTAAAGTTTTCCAGGAAATCTCAAACATTCCTGAAGATTCGTGTGAAAAATTTATATATTATTTTATTAAATTATTTTTTAAAAAATTAAAATTATTTCAAAAGATCTATGTTTTTTTAATCTGGAAGATTTTAAGGCAATTCTTATAATTTTTTAGTATTTTTCAAAATTTTAGGAAAAATTCGAGTCAGACTTAGAGATATTTAGCAATTCTAGAAGTTTTAAAGAAATTAAGAATACGTTAATAATTTGAAAGATTTTCGAATGTTTATAAAGTATTTTCTAATTTTTCAAACTAGTTTTTGTAAAGTTTATAGTGAGCTAAAGATTTATATAATTCAAGAGAATTCCAAAAATATTCCAATTATTTATATTTTGGATTAATAAATTAATATTAATTAATAATGATTACTTTTTTAATAATTGAAAGCCTTTTGACACTATAAAAAATTAGAAAATTAAGATACATTCTCATACTTGTTTGTTACTCCATGCCATAGTTAGGAATTAATTATTTATTACTTTTTTTACTTTTTGAAGTAAGTAACGCTGTAAAATATGAAGCAAAAAATTTGCAGAAAACTTTATTTCCGACATGTTTAAAAAACGAATACTTTATAAATTGAAGCATTTTTTGAAGGAGACTTTTTATGATCCTATTTTTCAGATTAATTCTTCTTATTTTTATCGCTCTCGAAATCCTTATCATTCCCTTATGATTCATGTGAATGTGCTCGGCTCAAGAATGGGTAAACGGTTCACGTGTCGTATACTTATGGTGTGCCATAAAATTTCCGTATAAAGAACTTCCAATATATTTATTCGCTTGGTTAAATATTCTTTAAGTTTCAGAAAGGACACAAGTCCTTCATAACCTCACGTTTTGCGCCAGTATCGACGAGTGCGTAATCGTGAGGTGCGCGAACTAATGAAATATAACCGAAAACCGAGGGGAAAGAGCACATAAAAACGGGGTCCAGCGGAGGTGGATTACTGTGCATTATATCGGATTACCCTGAATTATCTTTATACACAGAATCACACCGAGTTACCCAAGATTGCACCATCAAATTTTAAAGTCACATAGATTTTAAACAAAAAAGGAATAATTTTTAAACAAATTGTTCAGTTTATAGTTAAAAAAATTTCATCTTTCATCCATAAAACACGAATTTTTAATCAAAAAAGCTATAGTTACATTATCAGTTGAAAAAATACTTTTCAACATAAAAAAACAAAATTTTTTTTGTATAATTGTTGAAAATTAATTTTTACTTTCGATATCTCTAGTAGCTTAAGGGATAAGCACATGACTGGCAATCAAAATTTTTATTGTTCGATTCCCACCGGAGTGAAGGAAAAGATCTTTTTTCTGAAAAAATTGAATTCCTAGTTTAATCTAGTCTGAAAAGTCGTTAAGACTCCTACAGAGTTCTTGAAAATACAAACTCCTTGAAAAAATGGCATACGTAAAAACAAGCACAATAATGCACGTATTCCTGAAAAAGAATTTTTCTTGCCATCTCTCTAGTAGCTCAAGGGCAAAGCAACCAAACGGCAGTCAGAATGTTGTTCGATTCCCAGCGGAGCAAAGGAGATATTGTTTTAGAAAAAAAATTAATTAAAAAATTTTTTAAATCACAGTTCCATCTAGTCTGAGAAGACTTTAATAATCTCTGTTATTCTCTGATGATAATACAGATTCCTTTAATAAGTAAAATACGTAAATTTTTAACCAAAAAGCTTTAGTTACATTATCAGTTGAATAAATACTTTTCAATATAAGAAAAAAATATTTTTTAAACATAATTGTTCAAAATTAATTTTTTTACTGAAACAAATCTTCTACTTTGCTCAAATGGTAAAATCACACGACTGGGAATCGGAATTTCTACTGTTCGATTCCCACCGGAGTGAAGAAAAAGATCTTTTTTCTGAAAAAATATATTTAAAAAAAATTCATTTCATAGTTCCATCTAGTCTGAAAAGTCGTTATGACTCCTACAGACTCCTTGAAAATACAAGAAAGCTCAAGAGCAAAACAACAGAAAGGCAATCAGAATGTGGTTCGATTCCCAGCGGAGCGAAGAAGACTTTTATAATTTCTGTCATTCCCTGATGATAATACAGATTCCTTTGATAAATTAAATACACAACACCTGGAAAAATAATGCATGTCTTTCTCAGTGGAGCAAAGGAGAAGATCTTTTTTAAGAAAAAAATTTAATTTAAAAAAATTCTCATTCATAACTTCATCAACAACAACAACATCAACAACAACTTCGATGTCTCGAGTAGCTCACGGAAAAAGCATCCTAATTAAAATTGGAATTTCTATTGTTCGAACCCCAGTGGAGCGAAGAAAAGATCTTTTTTCAGAAAAATGTAATAAAATTTTTTTAAATTTATAGTCCCATCTAGTCTGAAAAAACGTTAAGAATTTCTATTATTCTCTATTGATGATGCAGACTCCATGCAAAAATTACATACGTGGTAATGTGGTTCGATTCCCAGCGGAGCGAAGGAGATTTTTTTCAGAAAAAAAATTAATTAAAAAAATTTTTAAATCATAGATCCATCTAGTCTGAAAAGACTATAATAATTTCTGTTATTCCCCAATGATAATACAGATTCCTTTAATAAATTAGGTACGTAACATCTGGAAAAATAATGCTTATATTTCTGAAAAATGATTTTTTTTCGATCTCTCTAGTAGCTTCAGGGAAAAGCAACCGACAGGCAATCAAAGGTTCTTTGGTTAAATTCCCAGTGGAGCGAAGGAAAAGATCTTTTTTGAGCAAAAAATTGAACTAAAAAAAAATTCTAATTCATAACTCCATTTAGTCTGAAAACAGGTTAAGAACTTCTTTCATTCTTTAATGATAATAATGTTATGAAAAAATTTTTAATTTATAGTTTCATCCATTCTGAAAAGACTTTAATAATTTCTGTTATTCGCTGATGATAATACAGATTCCTTTAATAAATAAAATACGTAAATTTTTAACCAAAAAGCTATAGTTACATTATCAGTTGAAGAAATACTTTTCAACATAAGAAAACAACATTTTATGAACAAAATTGTTCAAAATTAATTTTCTTACTAAAACAGATCTTCTACTTGGCTCAAATGGTAAAAGAACACGACTGGGAATCGGAATTTCTACTGCTCGATTCCCACCGGAGTGAAGGAAAAAATCTTTTTTCTGAAAAAATTCAATTAAAAAAAAATTTATTTCATAGTTCCATCTAGTCTGAAAAGTCGTTAAGACTCCTACAGACTCCTTGAAAATACAAGAGAGCTCAAGAGCAAAGCAACCGAACGGCAATCAGAATGTGGTTAGAGTCCCAGCGGAGCGAAGGAGATTTTTTTTTCAGAAAAAAATTAGTTAAAAAAAATTCAAATCAGAGTTCCATCTATTCTGAAAAGACTAATAATTTCTGTTATTCCCTGCTGAAAATGCAGATTCCTTTATTATATTAAATACGTAACGTCTGGAAAAATAATGCGTGTATTTCTGAAAAAGGATTTTTCTTTTGAGCTCTTTAGTAGCTTCAGGGAAAATCACTCGACCGGCAATCAAAGGTTCTCTGGTTCAATTCCCAGTGGAGCGAACCAGATCTTTTTTTAGCAAAAAATTAAATTAAAAAAAGTCTCATTCATAACTCCTTTTAGTCTGAAAACATGTTAAGAACTTATTTTATTTTCTAATGATAAAAGAGATTCCTTGAAAAAAATGCATACGCACACTTGACAAAATAATGCGTGTATTTCTAAAAAAGGATTTTTCTTTCGATGTCTCGAGTAGCTCACGGGAAAAGCACCCGAATTAAAATCGGAATTTCTATTGTTCGAACCCCAGTGAAGGGAAGAAAAGATCTTTTTCAGAAAAATTTAATAAAAAAAATTTAATTTATAGTTCCATCTAGTCTTCTATTATACTTCTATTATTCTCTAATGATGATACAGACTCCTTGAAAAAATTACATACGTGGTAATGTGGTACGATTCCCAGCGGAGCGAAGGAGATCTTTTTTCAGAAAAAATTAATTAAAAAATTCAAATTACAGTTCCATCTATTCTGAAAAGACTAATAATTTCTGTTATCCCCGGATGATTATACAGATTCCTTCAATAAATTAAATACGTAGCACCTGGAAAAATAAGGCTTGTATTTCTGAAAAAGGATTTTTCTTTTGATCTTCTTAGTAGCTTTCTGTGGTTTAATCCCAGTGAAGCGAAGATAAAGATCTTTTTTCAGAAAATATGTAATAAAAAAAATTTTAACTCATAGTTCCATCTAGTCTGAGAAGACGTTAAGAAATTCTGTTATTCTCTAATAATGATACAGACTCCTTGAAAAAATTGCATACGTAAAAACTAGAAAAATAATTCGTGTATTATCTGAAAAAGGATTTTTCTTGCGATCTCTCTAGTAGATCAAGGGCAAAGCAACCAAACGATAATGAGAATGTGGTTCGATTCCCAGCGGAGCGAAGGAGAAGTTTTTTCAGAAAAAAAAATGAATTTAAAAAATGTTCAAATTACAGTTCCATCTAGTCTGAAAAGACTTTAATAATCTATGTTATTCTCTGATGATAATACAGATTTCTTGAATATATAAAATACGTCACACCTGGCAAAATAATGCGTGTACTTCCGAGAAAGTATTTTTCTTTCGATCTCTCTAGCAGCTTTAGGGAAATGCACCCGACCTGCAATCCAAAGATCTGTGGTTCGATTCCCAGCGCAGAAGATATTTTTATTACAAAAATTAAATTAAAAAATTTTGTAATTTATAGTTCCATCTAGTCTGAAAAGACATTGAGAATTTCTTTTGAACTCTGACGATCATACAGATTCCACAAAAATTTTTAGTACGTAACACCTAAACAAATAATTCGTGGATTTCTAAAAAAGGATTTTCCTTTTGATATCTCTAGTGGCTTAAGGGATATTAAGGGATAAAAACCCGACCGGCAATCAAAAATTCTATTGTTCGATTCCCAGTGGAGCGAAGGAATAGATCATTTCTTAAGAAAAAAAATTAATTTAAAAAAATTTAATTAATAATTCCATCTAGTCTGAAAAGACATTAAGAATTTCTGTTATTCTCTGATGATAATGCAGATTCCTTGAAAAAATTGAATACGTAAAACTTGGCAAAATGATGTGTATATTTCTGAAAAAGGATTTTTCTTTGGATCTCTCTAGTAGCTTAAAGGAAAGGCAGCTGAACGGCAATCGCGATTTCTTTAGTTCGACTCCTAGCAGAGCGAAGGAGAAGATCTTTTTTCAAACAAAATTTATTTTAAAAAAATTTAATTCATAGTCTTATCTTTTCTGAAAAGACGTTACAAATTTCTGTGATTCTTTGATGATAATAGAGATTGCTTGAATAACTTTACAATTTTAAACGAAAGGAATGAGTTTTTAACTAAAAAAGATAAATTAAAAAATGAAATACTTAAATCTTCAGTTAAAAAATTAATTTTTAACCAAAAAAAAGCTCAACAAAATCGGTAAATTTTCAACTATTTTCAAACAAGAATAATAATGTTTTAACAAAATAAACCTAAAAAAGAACATGAATTTTCAACTATATAGTTGAATTTTCAATTTAAAAAAATGAATTTTTAACCAAAAATAATAGTTTTTAATCAAATGAGACGAATTTTTTTTTACAAAACACATAAATTGTCAATCAAAAAGGATTATAATTTTAAACCAAATTGATCAATTTTTAAAAAAATATATGAACTTGTAATCAAACAGTTAAATTGCGTTCCAGACACATAAATTATTAATTATTATGATTGATTTGACAATAACAAATACGAATTTTTAAACAAAATAGATTAAGTTTCAAAAAAGTAGTTAAATTTTTAACTGAAAAAGATAAGTTTACAATAAAAAATTGAATTGTTAAATTTTCAGCTAAGAGATTACTTTTCAATCAAAAAAAAAAGAATTTTGAATAAAATGGTTTAATTAGCAACCAAAGAGATAAATCTTCAACTAAAATTATGAAACTTTGACTGAAATAGTAATATTTTCAGTCAAAAACAAATTTTCAACAGCAAAAAAAGGATTTTAAGATAAAATAGATAAATTTTCTGCAAAGAAATTAATTTTTAACCAATATACATAAATTATCAACAAAAAATGTAGTAGATGTTACTTCTTAAAACAAAATATTCCAATTTTAAATTAGAAACATTTAAATTTAACTAAAAATGTGAATTTTTGAAACAAAAGTTGAATTTTCAACCAAAAAGGATACTTTTAAAGAATATGTTTTATTTTTAATAAGGCAGACTTTTCAAATAAAAAATATGCATTTTGAACAAAAAATAAAATAATTACATGTTTAATTTAAAAAAATATTTTTTTACTAAAAAAGGAATTTTTAAACATACAGTTAAATTTTCAACTAGAGGAGAATTTCCAACTAAAATAATGCATTTTCAACCAAAAAAAATTATTATCAAATTAGTTTAAATTTTAAGTAAGTATTTGAGTTTTCTATTAGAATAGTTGAATTTTTAACAAGATTGTTAACCAATAAATGACTTGCACAAAATTGCTGAATATTTAATTAAAACAATGAAAAGAAAAGATTATTTTATACTGCAAAGAATAAATTTTCCAAAAACTACATAAATTTACAACCATGTAGTAGATTTCTCAAATAAAAAATATAACTTAACACCGCCTATTTTAGTTTTTATTTAGAAAAGAAAAATTATATTTTTAATTAAAAATTACGCATCTTCAATCAAGAAATGCTTTTTTAACAAAAGTAGTACATAGTTTCAATCAAAAAAACTAATTTGCTACCAAAAAATAAATTTTAGAAACAAAATATATTAATTTTCAACTAAAAAAATGCAACTAAATGCAACTTAACAAACCTATAAACGATTAATTTACAATAAAAAATAAGCTGGTAAAGTTAGCAGTTAAATAAAATAATTTTATACAAAAAAAAACGAATTTCCAACAAAAAAGGCAAAATTTTCAAGCAAGAAGATTAATTTCTTGCCAAAAAAATCCATGTTTAGCAAATTATATTAATTTAAACCTAAGTTGACAATCAAAAATTAGGTAATTAAATTGTCAATAGGAGAATTAATTTTTAATATAACAAAAGATTTTCTGACAAAAATGTTAAATTATTTACCAATATAGTTCCATTATTCATCAAATTGTTCAATTTTCAATTAGTGATATAAATTTTCAAGCAAGAGAAATACCTTTTTACAAAAAAGATGAATTTCTAACATTCAATAAAAAACTTAGTAAATCATTTCTTAATAAAAAAAAAAAATAATTTTTAACATAAAAAAGCAGGGTTGAAAACAAAATAGTTAATTATTCTACATAGATAAATCAATATTTCATAAAAAAGTTACATTTTAAACCAAAAACATGAATTTTTATTTGAAATGCTTAATTTTCTATGCCGACAAAGATGAGTTTTACCAAAAATACATGAATTTTTGACTTTGGATGACTTTTGATGACTTTTGAACAAAGAACAAAAAATTGGGAAAAAATTTCAGTTAAGAAAATCATTTTTAATAAAACTTAAATTATCTAAATTGCTTTCAATTAGCTGCATTACAAGTAGATATAACGCAAAAATATTATAAAAATAAGCCTGAAAGTTAAGAACATTTTAAAAAGTCTATCGTTTTTAATACTAAAAAAGAAAAAAGTTACAAATAAATAATAAATTTTTGAAAAAATGGGTAAATGTTAGAAACAAGTATCAGTCTTCCTGATATAAATATAATTTTTATAAGATGTTTGAGAAAATTGAAGAAGATTTTTAAATATTTCAGATGCTTCTAAACTTTTTTTTAAATCTTTAAAAACCTAAAATTCTCAAAATCCTTTAAAGTTACAAAATATTTTTTGAATCTCATCAATTCTTATAAATATTTCTTGAATTACTCGATTTTTTTGCATTTTCAATCTTACCTAATAGAAACATTTCGCTTTAAAATCTTCTACACTCTTTTTTTGTAATTTTAGAAAATCTTTTAAAATTGTTGAAATATTTTTTTAATATTCTCTTAAAGATCATTATGAAAAATAAAAAATCATTTGAAATTTCCATACAAATCTAAAAAAAATTGTCTTCTTTTTTAATCTTTTTAAATATTCTAAGCCGTCTAAACTGGAAAAGTTATTAAAATTTTTCCTGATTTTCCTTTTATTCTGCAAAATTAAACAATACCCTTAAAATCTTTCAAATTCATCTTTGAAAATTTCCAAAATCTTTTCAAATATTTTGACATCTTTTTAAATACTATCTTAAAATTTATTTTTCAAGAATTGAATTCAAATTTGAATTTTTTTCTATTTTAAAAATTGTTAGGAGATAATAAACAAAAACTTGTAATAGATAATTCAATATTTCATCAAAAAGTTGAATTTTAAACCAAAAATATGAATTTTTATTTGAAATGATTAATTTTCTATATCGACAAAGATGAGTTTTACCAAAAATACATGAATTTTCTACTAAAAAAGATTAATTTTGAACAAAGAAAAAAAATGAGGAAAAAACTTCAGTTAAGAAAATTAATTTTTAATAAAGCTTGAATTATTTAAATTACTTTGAATTAGCTCGTTCACAAGTAGATATAACGTAAATATATTATAATAATAATCTAGAAAGTTAAGAACATTTTTAAAAATTCTAGCGTTTTTAATACTTAAAAAAAAAAGTTACACATTTTTTTGAACATTTTTTTTGCATTTTCAATCTTACCTAATATAAACATTTCGCTTTAAAATCTTCTATACTCTTTTTTAATTTAAAAAATCCTTTAACATCTTTGAAATCTGTTTTTAATATTTTTTTAAGTTCACTTAAAAATATCAAAAATCATTTGAAATTTCCATACGAATCTTAAAAAAATTGTTTTCTTTT
The DNA here is from genome assembly GCA_010014905.2 of Druon quercuslanigerum. NCBI lineage: Eukaryota > Metazoa > Arthropoda > Insecta > Hymenoptera > Cynipidae > Druon > Druon quercuslanigerum. The sequence continues at coordinate 12,786 of JAAAKG020214320.1, forward strand.
TTAATCTTTTCAAATCGTCTAAGCCGTCTAAACTGGAAAAGTTATTAAAAATTTTCCTGATTTTTCTTTAAGCAGACTTAATAAATTTCCTTCAAATCTTTCAGATTCTTCTTTGAACATTTCCAAAATCTTGTTAAATATTTTGACATCTTTTTAAATACTATCTTTAGATTTATTTTTCAAGAATTAAATTTAAATTTGAATTTTTTTGTATTTAAAAAAATTTTAAGAGATAAAAAAAATTTGTAATCATTTTCCATTTCTTTTATAATATTTATAATTTGTCCGTTAAAATTAACAACTTTTATTATGTCCTGATTTTTCCACACATTTCAATATTTTAAAAACTGAAAATTATTTTTTTTTAAATAAAAAATAAACACAGTGTCTGCGTGCCCAGACGCCGTTTATGAGCAAGTAGTTAATGCGCTTCCCATTTATTGATTAATACTCCAGAAGAGCCAATGTTGTGGAAGCGAATATTTCTGTCTAAAAAAAAGACTCTGTTACCACGTTATTCTTCATAAAGAGCTAATATTTACGATCGTAATTCTTTCGTTATTCAATTTGCTATATAGCTTATCTTTCCTTATCAAAGCAATGCCAAGAACAAGAAAAAAATTTTAAATTGTAAATAACCTTTTATGTTGATATTTTCAGGGCATTTTCTTATTTTTCCGAATTCTTAAACTACTGAATATAGAAAAATACAGACAAATAAAAAATAAACAAAACAGAGATATTCCGAAAAATAAAAATTCCTAAATTTTAAATTCTTGGAAAAAAATAGAACGAAGAAAAAGGTTTGTTTAAAATTATTCATTTTTGAAATTTAAAGAAAAAAAAACAAATTTCCTAATAGAAAACCAATCGCTGGGTGGCCCTTCTTATTGTTGTCAAATTTCCACGAAAATTCGAGTTTTAATTTTCTACTACGAAGACAAAATTTTCACAAAATAAGAGAATTTTCAACCAAATAGTTAAAATTTTAAATAAAGAGTGAATTTTCTAAAAAAAAAACTTGAATACAATTGTTAGATTTTCAATTATAGAAATTAATTTTTAAGAAAAAAATTAATTTTCAATCAACATTGAAATAGTTCAGTTTTTAATTAAAAAAATTAATTTTCACCATTTTTAATTTTCAATAAATTTTCAATTTTCAATTTTCAATTTTCGATAAATCTTCAATTTTGAATAAATCTTCAATTTTCAATAAATTTTCAATTTTCAATAAATTTTCAATTTTCAATTTTCAATAAATCTTCAGTTTTGAATAAATCTTCAATTTTCAATAAATTTTCAATTTTTAATAAACTTTCAATATTTAATAAATTTTCAATTTTCAATATATTTTTAATTTTCAATCAATTTTCAATTTTCAATAAATTTTCAATTTTCAATAAATTTTAAATTTTCAAAAAATTTTAAATTTTCAATAAATTTTCAATTTTCAATTTTCAATTTTCAATCAATTTTGAATTTTCAATAAATTTTAAATTTTCAATAAATTGTAAATTTTCAATAAATTTGCAATTTTCAATAAATTTTAAATTTTGAATAAATTTTAAATTTTCAATAAATTTTAAATTTTCAATAAATTTTCAATTTTCAATAAATTTTGAATTTTCAATAAATTTTAAATTTCCAATAAATTTTAAATTCTCAATAAATTTTAAATTTTTAATAAATTTTCAATTTTCAATCAATTTTAAATTTTCATTAAATTTAGAATTTTCAATGAATTTTCAATTTTCAATAAATTTTAAATTTTCAATAAATTTTAAATTTTCAATAAATTTTCAATTTTCAATAAATTATTAATTTTCAATAAATTTTCAATAAAGTAGTTAAATTTTCAACCAAACATTCAACCAACATTAACAGTTAAAAACTAAAAAAGCTCAGTTAGGTAAGCTAAGTTAAATATTCAATTAAGAAATTAATATTCAACATAAAATATATTCAACAAAATCGGCAAATTTTCAACCTTTTTCAAATAACAATAATAATATTTACAAAAAAAAAAGATTTAAAAAGAAATACACGAAATTTCAACTAAATAGGCAATTTTTCACTTTAAAAAGTGAATTTTTAGTTTTCAATTTTCAATCAATTATCAATTTTTAATAAAATTTTCAATTTTTGATAAATTTTCAATTCTTAATAAATTTTCAATTTTCAATAAATTTTCAATTTTCAATAAATTTTCAATTTTCAATAAATTTTGAATTTTCAATGAATTTTAAAGTTTTTAATAAATTTTAAATTTCCATTAATTTTTTAATTTTCAATAAATTTAAAATTTTCAATAAATTTAAAATTTTCAATATATTTTAAATATTGATTCAATTTTCAATTTTCAATAAATTTTGAATAATGTAGTTAAATTTTCAACCAAACATTCAACCAACATTAACAGTTAAAAACTAAAACAGCTCAGTTAGGTAAGCAAAAGTGAAATATTCAATTAAAAAATTAATATTTAATATAAAAAATATTCAACAAAATCGTCAAATTTTCAACCTTTTTCAAACAACAATAATAAAATTTACAAAAAAAAGATTTAAAAAGAAATACACGAAATTTCAACTATATAGGCAATTTTTCACTTTAAAAAGATGAATTTTCAGTTTTCAATTTTCAATCAATTTTCAATTTTTAATAAAATTTTCAATTTTTAATCAATTTTCAATTTTTAATAAATTTTCAATTTTCAATCAATTTTAAATTTTCAATCAATTTTAAATTTTTTAATAATTTTTAAATTTCCATTAATTTTTTAATTTTCAATAAATTTTCAATTTTCAATCAATTTTAAATTTTCAGTCAATTTTAAATTTTCAATAAATTTTCAATTTTGAATAAATTTTTAATAAAGTAGTTAAATTTTCAACCAAACATTGAACCAACATTAACAGTTGAAAACTAAAAAAGCTTAATTAGGTAAGCAAAAGTTAAATATTAAATTGAAAAATTAAAATTTAATATAAAAAATATTCAACAAAATCGGTAAATTTTCAACCTTTTTCAAATAACAATAATAATATTTACAAAAAAAAAGATTTAAAAAGAAATACATGAAATTTCAACTATATAGGCAATTTTTCACTTAAAAAGATGAATTTTCAACTAAGAAGTACAATTTTCAAACAGAAGAAAAAAATTAATTTTTTATTTGAAAAAACGCATTTTCAATAAAATAGTTGAATTTTCAACCACAGAAATAAATTTTCCACCAAATTGATCTATTTGCAAACAAGAATAATAATTTTCTAAAACAAATATGAATTATGAATCAGATGTTAGTTGAATTTTTAACTAAAACATACAAATTTGTGAGCATAAAAAACTAATTTAAAAAGTAATAATTAAATTTTTATTTTAGGTAATGATTTTTTATCCAAAAAGCTGAATTTTTACTGAACAATATTAATTTTTAATCAAAGTAGTTCATCTTTCAATCAAAAAGTTATATTTTTAACAAAAAAAATAAATTCTCGATGCAAAATCAGGCAAAAATTCAGGCAAAAAAGATTTTAAATTAAAAAGCGTTGAATTAAACAAAACAACAGTTTTTTTAAACAAATTAGTTAATTTTTAAAATGAAAAAGATTCAATTTTAACCAAAAGGCAAATATTTAATTTGTCAGTTGAGAAAAAAAGTTTCAACAAAATAGTTAAAATTTTCAACCAAAGAGAAGGATATTCAACCAATAAAATATAAATTTGTAATAAAGTATTTCAACTTTCAAACAAGCAGTTGAACTTTTAACCAACAATATTTGAATTTTTAATCAGAAACAGTTGTATTCAACCAAAAATCAATTATTTTCGCGAAACCTTGACTAGGACAGTAAGCGCCCTCTAGGGACTGGTAAACAGACCTATTTGCAAAATCATCAAATTCTGGAAAATATTAAATTCCAAAAAATCTCGCATTCGCAAAATTAGTAAATTTTATGAATTTTTAAATCATGGAGGATGTTAAATTGCCGATTTTTAAATTCCCAAAAAAATCAAAACCTTGTGAGTCTCAAAGGGAAAATTTTTTAGGAGAGCAAATAAATTGTCTCAAAATTTGAAATAATTTTTAGGCAAAAAAATGAAAACGCATTTTTTGGAAAGGTTTGTTTGAAACTATTCATTTCTAAAATTAAAAAAAAAAATTCTAATAGAAAACCAATCGCTAGATGGTCCTTTTTATTTTAGTCAAAGTACATGAATTAAAAACGAAATTGTTAAATATTCAGTTAAAAAATTAATATTGTTTAAATTTTTTTAACAAAATCGGCAAATTTTCAAGTCTTTTCAAACAAAAATAATAATATTTACAAAAAAAAAGATTTTAAAAGAAATACACGAAATTTCAACTATATAGGCAATTTTTCACTTTGAAAAGAATAATTTTTAACCAAGAAGTACAATTTTTAAAAAGAAGTCTAATTTTCTACTAAAAAGGCCAATTTTCAATAACATAAAAATAAATTTTTTTATTTAAAGAAACGCATTTCCAACAAAATAGTTCAATTTTCAATCACAGAAATAAATTTTCCACCAAACTGATCAATTTGCAAAGAAGAATAATAATTTTCTAAAACAAAAATGAATTATGAATCAGATCTTAGTGTAATTTTTAACTAAAACATACAAATTTGTGAGCAGAGAAAAACTAATTTAAAAAGTAATAATTAAATTTTTAATTAAGGAAATGATTTTTTATCAAAAAAGATGAATTTTTAACCAACATTATTAATTTTTAATTAAAGAAGACGATTTTGTAATAAAATACATAAATTATTTGCCAAAAAGTTCATTTTTAATAGATCGATTTTTAATTAATTAATTTTTAGCAGCAACAAAAAACTAATTTTTACCAAAATAGTTAAATTTTCCGCTAAAGAGATAAATGATTATTTAAAAAAATTATTTTTAACAAAGTAGTTCATCTTTTAAACAAATAGTTATATTTTCAACAAAAAAGATAAATTTTCGATAAAAAATCACGCAAAATAATATTAAATTAAAAAGCGTTGTATTAAAAAAAAGGACAGTTTTTTAACAAATTAGTTAATTTTTGAAATGAAAAAGTTTAATTTTTAACCAAAAGGAAAATATTTAATTTGTCAGTTGAGAAAAAAAGTTTCAAAAATATAGTTTAATTTTCAACCAAAGAGAAGGATCTTCAACCAATAAAATATAAATTTGTAAAAAAGTCTTTCAACTTTCAACCAAGCAGTTGAATTTTGAACTAACAATATTTGAATTTTTAATCAGAAACACTTGCATTCATCCTCAAATTCTCGAAAATATTAAATTTAAAAAAATCTTATAATCTCAAAATTAGTAAATTTTATAAATTTTGAAATCATGGAGAATGTTAAATTGCCGAATTTTTAAATTCGCCAAAAAATAAGATTTACTGAAAATAAATTCCGCGTATAAAATAAAAGATTAGTCTAATTTTTTAGGAGAGCAAATAAATTTTTTTTTAAATTTGAATTTTTTTAAGCAAAAATAAAAACGCATTTTTTGGAATGTGATAAAGCTCTATAGATCTGTAATAAAAATTACGGAAAAGTTAATATTTTTCGACAAAAATATCCTCAAAAATCGTCCTGTGTCATAACCATGTAAATTGCAATGCGAAATTTTGTTCTTTTAAATTAAAATCTTTTTAAAAAATTATTTTGTCATAAATGTGTTGAAAAATAATAACGTTTTTTTATCATTTTTTATTAACAAAATATTGAAATAGTATAAAATTTATATTCATACTAAAATATAACAATTTGTGTGATAAAAAATTGTCCAGTACAAGGATGTTATGTCATTTTTTCCACAGAATTGACAGGCCCTATTAATTTTTTCATTTTTTAAATATATAATGAAATTGTAAGACCATAAATGGCTTAAAAAATTAAAAAAAAAACATTTTGTACCATCAAATGCGGCAAAATTAAAAAGAATTTTAAAGTCTACTAAACTTTTTTGAAAAAGTGGCCCGTACATGATTATGCCACGACACCCTGCAAATATTTTTTGTGGGAATTTTTAAATTCCGCAATCTACTATTTTCCGGGATTTTAATTTTAGTAAATTTACTATATTTAAAAATTCGAAAATTCAGGTTTTAAAATGTTGAGAATAAATCGGTATTTTTTCACATTCGGAATTTGGAAACAGTGGAAAAATAATAGCGTCCTTTTTTCGAAAAAGTAAGAATATTTGCTAAAATATTTTGTCAACAGTTCAGTATCACTTTTTTAATTGAAATAAATATCGAAAGAGAATTTTTAATCATACTGTATTTTTTAAGTTATTTTTCAATCATAAAGAGAAATATTATGAATATGATACAATTTTTTAAATTACATAAAAAAAATTTTATAAAAAGGCTTTTTGCTATTTGCTCTTTTTCTTATTTTTTTTTTTTAAATTTCAAAAATAAATGGCAAATACATCTTTTAGGTTTTCTTCCACATAAAACTGAATGTTACAGCAATATATTTTTTGTCAATTTTTAATTTCGTACTTTTAATAGATTTCTGATTTTTAAATTGTAAACATTCAAATTTCGTAAAATTAATTTCTAATTGCTCATTGTTTATTATTATAAATTTTTAAATTAAAAAATTAAAGATCTTTTGAAACAAATGGTACATCGAGGGTTTATATTAGAATACTTTATACAGTACTGTAGGCAATTTTTATTTATGGTATAAAATAGAATATCATTAAAAAAATAAATTTTTTTTTTGTGATATTGGCAAAATTATAATAGTTGGCGTCTTTGCCAATTAAAAAAAGTGGTACTTAAATTAAATCTACGCCACCATCGGAAGTTATCTAAAAATATTTTTTCACTTTTTACTAGAGTGCCTTAATTCTTGTAATTTTAATTAAAATTTTTTCCGTATAATATTAAAAAATGTGCAAAAATCGTAAAATTATTTTTAAAAAATATTTTAATTATTCAAATATTAAAAATGTTTTACCTATAATCAACCATAGGGCGAAATTTAACGCAAAGAAGTATAGAAATTTAAAATCATTATTGCACTCACCACATGGATTTTAAATTAAATAAGAAACAATATCTTTATAAATATCACTAAAATTTATTTTTATATGATGAATATTATTTCACAAACAAGTTTTGTATGTATCTACACATTTTTGAAATTTTTCGAATATTTCTTACCAAGTTTGACTCCAGGGCAGAATCTAAGGAAAAAATTATTTAAAATATCCTCATTATTTAAAAAATACTACAGAGACTTATCTTTAAAATAAGTTTCAACAAATTAAAAAATGTGAATTATTTCCCAAGATATCCAATTTTTCGAGACACATCGAAATTTGAATTTTTTGCAATATCTTTTTATGGAATTGACATTTAGCCTTTAGCTTGGGCTTATTAGACGGAGAATTTTAAAACTTTTTTATTATTAAACAGTACAAATTTTTATGTTAATATTAAAAAAATTCAGTTCTATTTGGAAGATCAATATTTCCCAGTTTAAAATCATTCGAATTATATCAAATTTATAATTTACAAAACTTAGGTGCTTAAAACATAAAAGATAGAATATTATTCTACATTGCAAAATTTAAAATTTTTTACAAATTTGTTTCCCAGACGGGTTATGTTCTCCTCTTTCAGTTGCAAAATTAAAATTAAAATTATTCAACTGAATTAGGATAAAATAATCCTGATTGCAAGCGGAACTAAATTGAAAAAATTTAATACCAATAATATTATTCGTTTCATGATTTTAATTAATCCTAATCCAATATCACTGATTAAAATTAGAATCGAATACGTAAAGGCATTTCGCCGAGTTCTTTCTTAATTAAAAAAATGAGAAGCTTCATACCTTTCAATCGGACCCTCCCAAGTCGATTGGTAATTGTTTCTCGGTGCACTTTCACGACTGAAAAGAAGCTCTGACTTCGATGGGCTGTCTCTATTGTATCAAGGAATGTTTCGGGTGGAAGGAACGTCCGGAAATCGTGACCAGCATAGCGATCTTTCGACAGTCGATTTCCTTTTCCTCTGTATCACTTTGTGCACGGGTTCGTTTCACAGATAGGACACCTGCAAAAATTTTCAAATAAATTGCACATTCTTTAAAATATAGAGCCTTTGAATTAATAAATGCTTACAAGAAGCTTAAAAATTCGAAAAATAATTTTTTCATTTTTAGAAACAGTTATTTGTGTGCGCTATGGGATTTGACTTTGTGAAGCTCTTTAACTGGGGTGATTGCTAGAGAGATTGATTAGTGGTTTGTGTCGGAGCGGTGTTGCGGAACGAACGTGTTTCCTAAGTGAGCAGCAGAGCCTAATGATATAATGATAATCATGATAATATAAAATTTAAAGAACTCTGTATTATCATCAGAGATAGTTACCATCAATCAGTGTAGATATAATTCCAAAATCCGTGAAAATAAGAATGAAAATTATCGATCAAGTTAACTCTTCAAATAACAGAAAATACTAGGCGTTATTTCAGACTAGATGAAAGGAAAATTTTCAAAAATATAACATTCTTTTTTTTCCTGAAACAATATCTACTCTCTTCGCTCCACTGGAAAGTTAACTTGATTGATAATGTTGATTTCTATTTTCATGGATTGTGGAATGATATCTACACTTATTAATGGTAACTACCTCTGATGATAATGTAAATTTCTTTACATTACACGTATCATAGGTGTAAAACCTGGCTTGAGATAGCGTGTATTTCTGAAAAAAGATTCTTCTTGTGATCGCTCTAATAGCTTAAAAAAAGCAGCCAACGGCAATCGGAAGATCTGTGGTTCGTTTGCTCGTAGAACGAAGAAACCAGATCTTTTTTCAGAAAAAAATTGTTATTAAAATTTTTTAAATATTATTTTCCATCTAGTCTGAAGTGACGTTAAGTATTTTCTGTTATATAAAGAGTTAATTTGATCGATAATGTTGATTTCTATTTTCATGGATAGAGAAATGATATCTACACTGATCAATAGTAAATATCTCTGATGATAATACAGATTTCTTTAAATTACTCGTACCTCTTTAATAATTGAATGTAAAAGCAGCTGCCTGGCAATCGGAAGTTCTGTGGTTCCTTTTTCAATGAAGCGAAGAGAGCAGATCTTTTTTCAGGCAAGATCTTATTTCAAAATTAAAAGAAATCTATTTTTAACTAGTCTGAAATGACGTTAAGTATTTTCTTCTATTTGAAGAGGTTACTTGATCGATAATGTTCATTTATATTTTCAAGTAATGTGGAATAATATCTACACTCATTAATGGTAAATACATCTAATGATAATACAGATGACAACCAGTCATTTTTCCGATGGTTCAAGTGATCGAAAATTAAAATAGCGAATTTCAGGTTACCGAAATTTATTTTAAGGAAAACTAATTTGCCGAATAAGTAATTGGCCGAAAACCCTTAAAACGAATTT
>JAAAKG020214331.1:0-22251 GCA_010014905.2 Druon quercuslanigerum
TTATTATTATTATTATTATTATTATTCATTTTAATTAATAAAATAATGATTTATTTTAAGTATTGCTTATCTCTCGTACCTATTTACATTATTTACATTAATTCGTAAATTAATAATAATAAATAAATTAATAAATTCTTCTTCTGTCAAAAGGATGTTTATTAACACAAAATTTCTCTGAAACTTAAGGTTAAGAGGATTTTTATTTGTTTTAAAAAGAATGTTTTTGGAACAAACTGAGCTTTCCTTGGGGTTGAGTAAAATTATTTATGAGACTAAAGTTTCTTTATCGGTAGTAAAGATTCTTCTTTCTCTTTGGCGTAACGCATTTTCTGTCGGCTTATCTTTTCATAGCTGAACTACTCACTCTCTGCACACAAACCTTGTCACGTGCTAATAAAGTGGTTCTTTAAAAGCGTGCGATAAAGAAAAAGTTCAACTGAGTCAGCTGTGTAATACGCAAACATATACTCTTGAAAAATATTTACATTTGCGAAGGTATAAAAAGGTTGTGCGACGTTTTCTGAATCTTATAAGACGAATTTTTTATAAAATGTATAATCAAACTTTTTGTTTGATTCAAATTGATTTTTTATTCAATTTCTTTAAACCAAAACTGCATTCAAAGAATGCATGAAAGTTACTAAAATTAATTGCGATACATTTGATGTATAAAGATTATAAGCTGAATATGATTCATTCCATTTGATTTATCCAAATGTGGGACTCTTAATACTGATATAAATAAATCGAAAAATTTGGAAAATAATAGGTCTCTTTTAATTTACCATACGTTTTATCAACGCCGAGATGCGCGAGGCCGCGATGTGCTTCCGTGACTAATTCGTGCCTCGAATCAATCGGTACATCGTAAACTTTGCATGAGTAGCCCGGTCGCCCTCCTAGAGTTTATCATGTATACTCATGATCTCATCAATACCACTTCTATACTATCTGCAGTGATTTTTACACCCATAACCGTTAACTCTTCGAGTTCCATTTCTTGGCCCGGTTCCACGGGATTTCGGCTTAATCCATCGGTTATCGCGTTATTTACCCCTTTTAAGCATTCAATACGATACTCATATTCCGATAGCCTGACAAACCATCGTCCTATCCGCGGACTTAGATCCCTTTTATTTTCTAGCATTTTCAAACTGTTACAGTCGGTTCTAATAACAAATTTGATCCCTAGCACGTAAACGCAAAAACGCTCTACGTCGCAAACTATAGCCAGAGCCTTTAACTCATACGAGTGATATTTTGACTCGTCTTTCATCGTTTTTCTGCTATAATAACAAATAGGATGAAAGTTTCTATCTTCCTGGCTTTGCAACAATACCGCACCTAACCCTACTTGACTAGCATCAGTGTGCACTTCAGTTTCTGTTTTCGGTACGTATACTGCAAGCACAAGCTTGAGCAGCAGCAGCAGCCGTTTTAACAATTCAAACGATTGCTTCTGTTCTGAGCCCCATGTAAATAGCACACCTTTTGCAGTTAAATCAGTCAACGGTTTCGTGATCGTCGCGTACCTCTTTACAACTCTACGACAAAAATTCGTGGTTCCGAGAAACGACCGTATCGCGGTAGCATTTGTTGGTGCTGGAAAATCCCTGATAGCACTTAATACGCGACCTCCCGGTGCGATTCCCTTGTCTGATAACGTGAAACCAAGATAATCGACATTGTACTTAAAAAAGTGGCATTTTTTTATATCTCAAAGTTAAATTCGCGGCCCCAAGAGCATCAAAGATTTTCCGCAAACCTTCTTACCCTTCCTCAAAACCTCCCGATAGTACAATAGTGTCGTCAATATATGTAATTGCCATGTCATTCGGCAAATCCATCAGGCGTTACAAATGCCGTGTTCGGTCTAGAATCTCTCGCGACAGGTACTTGATAGTACACGGTTACCAAATCTAAAGTGGTAAAAAACTTCTTACCCGCCATCCGATCCAACAAATCATCGATTCGAGGGATCGGATAGTGATCCTTGATGGTCTGCTTGTTCAGCACCCTGTAGTCGACACATTCGTACTTCACCGCTCGGCTTCCTTACCAGCAACATCGGGCTAGCATACGGCGAACGACAATCCTCCAGGATGTCACACTCCTTCAATTCCTTGATCATGTCTTTCGTTTGCTCCCTCTCGTTGTAAGACAATCGATATGGTCGATAGAAAACAGGCTTCTCGTTCTGTAATTCGATGTCTAATTCTATGACATTTGTGCTTCCAATCTGACTCGTCTTACGAGCCACCAGGTCCTTGTACTCTTTCACAAGCTCTAGAACACGTTCCGCTTCTTCACCCTCAAGATCCGTGTTCAGCTCACTCAAGGTCACCAGCATGTCATTTGCCGTTCGCTGTACTTCCGGGTACTTCGCAGTACTTTCCGGGGTTACCTTCATCTCTTTCCCTGACAAATTCAGTGCCGCTAGTATAGCTTCCCCTTGACCGTTAGTCCGCATCACGCACCGCGGAAAATGATGTCCGGATTCGCGACTCCCACCTTCGACTAACAGTTCACAGTTTTTAAAATACGTTTGCATACCAATATGGCCAACATAACTGTTTATTATTTTCACTGAGTCACTTGCTCGCAACACTGCTTTCGACGATTCACTCACTGCATCCGTAAGCACTGCGTTTTCATCTGCGGTGATGAGGAACATCCCCACGTGACTTGTAATCACGAAGTGTGGTTGTTCGGTAAAGGAATGACCCACTAACAAGGGTACCTCCTGGGCCTCATTTGGCTTCAAAATTCCGTTTCTATTCTCTATTCCACGAGTTGCTCAATTTCTCCGACCGCAAACGCGATCCCAACGCGCTTCGCGTCCTCCTCGCAGATTGCCACGGCATCGCTTCCTAAATCCACATAGCTAGACAATGAATGTCCGTCTAGCACCGCATTTTTAAAGTACTTTTGGTGCGTGTTCCCCACATTATTCACAGCCGTGGAACCACTTCCCGTGCTCGTATTCACGGTACTTGACGAAGCCATCTCGCTCGACCATTCGCGATTTTTACCTCAATACCGCGCAAAATGTCCCACTGTACCGCACTTAAAACAGTTACCAGATTTTGAATTTGGGCAATCTAGCCTCACGTGCCCCGACTCTTTGCACATAAAGAAATTGATTGCTTTTTGCTCACCTTCCCTTTTATCCGTTTTCCTGGACTCATCGTTTCTTCCTGGTGGAACGTCCTGAATGTGCAAACTTCCGGCCTTTAGATCTGAAAGTAAATCATGAGGCTCAGCATATCAACTCAGTGGGCCGAGAAAATCACGATATCGGTTATTATTCAACCCGTTAAACAACCATTCAACAGTTTCCTCGCTCTGCATGCCGGCTACGTTGCATCGATCCAGCTTTTCGCAACGATAAACAATCCTTCCATGTCTTCGAGTCTCTCTAGACATCCCTTGGAAGACTGTCTCGCCATCGACGAGCCACACCGGTCGGCTTTGCGAGTCCAAAATGCCCGATCGCTATATCATCCCATCCTTATAGCTCTCCCTATTCCTCGACTTTGCTGATCCACTGAGCGATGTCGATATTTTCTTTCACTGGGTGAAAATCCGGAAGCAACCCCGAGATATCCCGGAACGAACATCCGATGCCAACTGCTTGTGCCTGCGCGCCATCTCCGTTTGTGGGCATTTTTGTTACACTTGTCACAAAATACCGTCGACAATAATAAAACTCCGTGCACTATTCCAACTAACCACCAGTTTCACAAACTAGATCAGTGACACTTCCCACAGCACACAACAACAGTAATTTCGGTTTAGTACTTAAGACTCTCTTTTAGTCATTTTCAAATATTTGTGGAAAATATTGCTACACAAAGTTTAGTTTTTTAAATTAAAATTTACCTCGTAAGTTTTATTTTCGGTCAAACTTTTCTTAGTTAAAACTCTTTTTCAAATTATTATCCTGCAATATACGGAATTTTTGTATTGGACACTGGAGGTTTTGTTGATTTTTGTGAATGAATAACTCGCAGAGAAAAATGAAAAAATTCAGGATTTTCACAGTAAATCTAAATGACGTTCTCATTTTATCCCAGGGAAAAATTAATTTTTAAATATTTATCAAACTTCAACTTAGGCATTACCTCGTTTAACTAAACTTCTAATTTTTTGGTAGAAAAAGTTTTGGGACAAATGCTAAATTTTTTAGGGGGGGGGGGGATAAAGTAAGGACCTGATTTCGTTTTTTTCTTCATTTTTCTACCTATCAATTATTCACATTTCAGCATCAAAAGTTGAAAAAGGACTACTTACAACTATTAAAAGCCTGACCAAAATTGAACCCTGCGAAGTAAGTTTGATTTAGAAAAATTAAACAAACAATTTTAATAAAGCTATGAAAGTGCTGGAGAAATTGAAATTGAATGTTTTAGTTATTGTTGAAATTTAATTTCCTGACAAGATTCAATTTAATTTTATATTGCAATACCATTCAAGTTTTTTTTTCTCCTAAAATCAAATTTCTTCATAAAAATAAAGTAATTTAATAGCTTAATGTGATTAATAAGTTCAAATAACAATAAGTATCAGGTATTTTCACTTAAATCACCAGCTAACTTCACTTCGTTGATTGCTAAGGGGAAAACAATGGACCAAATGCATGGGATTCGATCCATGTTTGCCCTATTTTGCTAATATCCTCGTAAAAACTAATTTTTTCTGCATAAGTATATTTGAAAAATAGTTTTTATTTGTTAAAAAGTATTTAATATTCAGTACAAAGATATAACAGAAATAAAGTTTTTTCCATGCATATGGTCGATTGTTTCCCCCCTCAGTTTTAACGAAGTGAAGTTAGCTGACGTTTGAGGTGAAAATATCTCATTATTATAGTTAAATATTAATATTTTTTAAATTTAGACCGTAAGCAAACTAAGCCTGAAGATATCTCTCTTTTACTGCAACGGTATTTTATTAATACGAAAATCTGTAACAATATTTATATTGATACACTCTGTTCTTTCTTTATAAAGAAACAACAGACTGTTAAATTCTCGGATCATTTTGTTACAGGTCAAATTTATACCTTTAGATTTAGTGTGATACTTTACAATAATATTAAGTATTTTCACTTCAACCATCAGCTAAATTCGCTTCGTTAAAACTGAGAGGGGAAAACGATCGACCCAATGCATGGAATAAAACTTTAATTCTGTAATAACTTCGTTATGAATAATAATACTATCATTTTATCATGTCATTAATTAGTTCTTAAGAAATAAAAACTATTTTACACTTGTATAGAAAACATTCGTTTTTATGAAGATATAAGCAAAATAGGGAAAAAATTGATCGAATCCCATGTATTTGGTCCCTTGTTTTCCCCTTAGCAATCAACAAAGTGAACTTAGCTGGCAGCTGAAGTGAAAATACCTAATGGAATATTGCTATTTTTAAAATCACATATCAGTCGCTAACCTTTTCTCTGTCCAAAACACAATCAACGTAAAACAATCGCCAGTGAAGAGCACTGAAATTTCAGTCAAATTGGCATCATAACATTTTTAAATAATTTAATAAGTCAAATCTTGTATATTGAAGTTTTAATAAATTTATCTACCTACAACTGTGGCTACTAAAATCTGACGCGCAAAAAAGATGAGGCTTTATGAAAACCTGTCTTTGTTTCATAAAGACCGAAATCAAGTTCCTGTTAAACAAAATTTTGAAATAGAATTTTTCTGTACGATAATTTGATTTATTTTTTACTTTGAAATCACGTTTTGTATATCATTAACAAGCAAAGACTCAGCTACTGAACACACTACTTATTAGTAATATTTTATTACCTCAAATTTATGAAGTCAATGAGTCGATCTTATCCACTTCCAAGCAAAATTTTTGTATCAAAATAATCAGCCAAACAAATCGATTTTTCTCAATCTCATCTAGAATTGCGATGCAAATACAAAATGAGTTTAAGTCAGCCTAAATAAGAAAAAACCAATCGGTTCTCGTTTGCTGGCAGCCACAAAAGTTTAATTGTATAATGTTTTCTAAAACGGTTAACAATTATCACTGCTAATGCTTTTCTTGAGCGTGACAGCTTTGCGATCAGATAATAAATGCAATGAAGCGTCAGTGGAGAACAAAGCGGACTAGAGATGCAGAATTTTTCTCACTACTTGTAGGAAAGTCCCTGTCACTGATCCTGTCAGCATCGTTGTCACGTCGACAGTGATCGAGGACTTGAAGGCGCAACGAGGATAAAAAAGTCACTGCTTTCTAGAATGCAGAGTGGACGCTGGAGAAGGTTTTTCGATAGTAGCGGCTAATAATATAGCAGCTGCATAGAAAGGATAACGAGTGAGTACTGAGTAAATGCAGCTGCAAAAGCCGAATGCACATATTGATTTAGCGGGTGGCGATCCATGTACGTCAACTATTAAAAACAATGGCACACACAATTCGGACGCCCACGCAGCGAACAAACAGTGGAAGGTAGCCTTCAATTTTGTTCAAACGGAATTCTCTACCTACTAAATCTACTGTATCTACTACTACACTCCTATTAAAAAGAAAGATGCAGGAAAGAAACTGTGCAGTTCTACAGTATCGGAAAAGAATATGCGAAGAAGAGGCACAAATTAAGAGTTCTAAAATTTGTGAAATTATTCCAGAGATTCCAAAATATTTCAAATTATATAAAATTTTAAGAAGTTGCAACAGATTTCTAGATATTTTTAGAAATTTAAAGAATTTTAAAGAAATGTATACAAATTTCAAGAGATTTAAACAGATTTAAAAAGTTTTTGAGGAACTTTTAAAGACTGTATTAGATCTCAAAATATATTTATAGTAAGTTTAATAGCACAGTAAATCTGAAGGTATCATTTTTGGGATCATTCTGTCTCAGGTCAAATTGATGCCTTTATATTCAGTATGTGATTTCTGGAAAGTTCCAATTTTTTTTAACTGATATCAAAGGATTTCATTACATGTAAAATTGAAAAAGATTTCAAAGGATTTAAAGAAATTTTTTTAATTTGAACAGATTTGAAGAGATTTTAAAAGATTTTTAGAGATTACAAAGATATGATAAAATTTTATATATTATAACCGATTTCAAGAGATTTAAAAGATTTTAAAAAATTTCAAGATTCCAAAATATTTCAAAAGATTTTTAAAAAATTCCATAAACTTCAAAGGTTTCATAAGATGTCAAAAAAATGTCCAATTTTGAGAGATGTTAAAACTCTTGAAAAGATTTTAAGATACACTAGACATCCCTTTTACATCCCTCCTATTTATATCTTTTTGATAACCAGTTAGGAACATGGTCGAAAGAACATGTTCCAGGAGATTCCAGGAGATTCCAAAATATTTTAAGAGACAAGAAATTTCAAAAGGTTGCACAATATTTCAAGAGATTTTAAAAGTTTGTTTAGAAATTTCAAAGACTTTCTACGAATTCAAGAGGTTTTAAAGACTTTAAAAATTTTCAAGGGACTTTCAAAAAGTTGACAGATTTCACAATATTTCAAATGTTCAAGAGATTTCAAGACATTTTAACTGAACCACAAATGATTTAAAGAGATTTGAAAGATTTCAAAAGAGATCGAAAGGTTTGAAAGATTTCATGAAGGCTTGTACACCCGATTTCATAATTGGTCAACATCAACCACTCGGGAGGACGCGAGTATGTTCTAAACTAGAACCGACAATAAGGGCCCTTTTCATATGTAGGTAACTGCGTCAATTAAAAAGACTCATTATGTCTAAAAATGTCATCCCAAAACACTCATGAATTTCTTGATTTAATCTTGCGCACATCATAATGCACATTACAACAGAAATGCTACTCTATCCGCGGAAGTGCGGCTTAGCCTAGCATAGAGCAAATGTATTTGCATTAGAGTCGGTGTGGGCAGAAGCTAAAATATCAAGCTTGTCACTTCGATTGGTATATTTTGATTCGTTACGCACTTAATGTGACACGTAGGTGGCCAGATCGCACATTAATAAATGCCAACGCACATTTTACGGTAACGAGACAGCACAGCAGGTAGATAAGTTTCAAATTGTGAAAATCCAATCGGGACACGATACACGTTCAATGTTGAGATTGAAAGATAAAATCTTACCTTTCAATAAAAGTGACAAGATCAAGTTTTTATGAAATGTTTAGAGAATTATCAACAGCATTCATATACAGAATCATGGTAGTATATATATATATATATATATATATATAAATATACTGTATGCCAGATGGAGATTTATTATTAGATTTTTAATCCTGAGATTTATCATAACTAACTGTGGAATAAATTTATACTATAAAAAAAGTTTAACTATAATTTACAAATTATTTTTAATTCATACTTTATAGATTAACAAAATCTTAGTACCGGTTTCATTGGAAACCAAATACTGAAAGGAGACTTCGAAATGCAACACCCCAGTCGTTTCGAATTTTCACTCGTTATTGTATTCAAATCAGCATAGGCTATTATGGCAATGAAAAGGAGAAAATGGTCGTGATTTAATTATGTTTTTATTTTTTAATCACAAACACTTTAAACAATTAGAATATTTCATTATATTTTGTACCACTTATTGATTTTTATCCTTTCTTTTCTCATAGGATTGTTCCGCACAATTAATATTCGTTTTAAACCTACTAAATTTGAATCATATAGCTAATTCTACTAGAATAACAGAATGTAAACCCGAAAGTTGAGAAAACTTCAACATGGAATAAGTTGTCTAAACTCTAAATCGACAACTCTCTCCTTACATAAATAAGATTTGATTACAGATCACAGATAGACTGCACCTTTCTCGGTAAAATTGAACGATTGAACGAACTTACCTAAAGCGAAGTTTAATCGTAATTGTATGAGCTGCCTCGTCCGAATAGATCATATTATGTAGTAATACAGTTACTGATCGTTCCGGCATAGTTATTTTAAATTTGAATTCAAATTTTTTGCCCGCCATGCCTATACGCTAAATGGCACCTTAGTCCGTCTTCTTTAGACTCTCCATTATATTTTAAAACATGTTTAAATCGCAACTCCTCAGAGAGATTATATTTTGATCCATAAAATTTTTTCATAGAGTGCCTATTTTTAGAGATATTTGAAAGTTTCAAGTTAAAAAAATCACCCTGTATATAAGGATGTGGATTAAAATGGGAAATTTTATTGGGTGAGTGTCTATTCGGGCGAGGCAGTTTATACAATTACGATTGAACTTCGCTTTAGGTAAGTTCGTTCAATCGTTCAATTGTACTTCGCTGCCTCGTCATCTAAATCACATTCTGTAGATGTTTAAAGCCAGAGATAGTTGCGATTTTTCTATAAAATCTCAGGTTTTATTTTTATACCAGAGTTAACTCATTATTGAAGACTACATGTTATCCGCTACCTAGAAAAACTGCAGAAGCGAAAACATTTTCTTGAGAAATGGGACGATTATAAAATCGAGAAAAAATTTGGATTTTTAGACCAGCCTGCTGCTTGTCGAATTACCTCGATGGTAGATCCTCTACGAGCTGCAGCGGATTTGGACGCATGCCTTGTCCTATGGGCCTTAAATATGTTCGTGTCGATACTGCTTTCCTCCAAGCTTTCCTTGGTCCAACGGCGTATGGACTGTAAGGTTGCTTTGTGATAAGGTTTTTTAAAAGTAAGGAATAATTTGTTCATATTTTCTTTTCGAATGACAGACGTTCATTGAATGTAAGTTTGGAGTACTGAAGCTACACACGGATGTGGGTTCTCAGTGCAGAAGGGAATATTAAGCACAGGTTGGTTTGTGTTACGACCTTTGGTTTTTCTGCTGTCTGGTATTTTAATTTGTATCAATTTTTGCGCTGTGTGTATATTATTTAGCTTTATTGACCCGAGTGTTTGAACGCATTGAGACGTTACTAATGCCAGTCGGGTGGCTAATTTTTTTAATGAGTCTTTCCAGAGAAAGGTTTTCATTCGGGTCTGATTTTGAAAAAAGCCCCAGAACTGGCTCCATGTCCAATTCAGTTGAGTACCTGAGCTTTTGCGGCTTCAAAGCTGCAACTCGTTTGAAAAATCTCGATATAGCTGTATCTTTCCCATGTTCATTTCCCATCAGAAGGGACAATGCTGCTCTATAAATGTTTAGAGTGCTTTAAGATTTTGTACTTCCAAAAACTTTTGTGAAAAATTGGAGAACAATTTTTGTTGACTTGTTGAACAAGGGAACTTTTTTTTCTAGCAGAATTCGCACCATAATTGTATGGCTTTGCTATATTGTTTTAGTGTCTCTTCGGAGATGGACGTCAGCATTATCGTTGCAGTCTCGTCTGCTGCCCCTCTCGTTCTGAACGCCTGTCTGATAATCGTCCCGCTACCAGGTAAAATGTCGCCCACAGCGGGTGTGTATCTCTGTAAGGTTATGACAAAAGATTTAAATTAGGTCTAAATATCACGGGCTTGGTCACCATCAAGAAGATGAAAATTGAATGCCAGGGTTGGGTTGGCCAAAATGGCGCCACTACAATCCCCTCCGCTTTATCTACTTGAATTTTTCCTAATACTCTTAGCAATATGGAAAAAAAGTGGGAAAGCGTAGATAAAATGATTGGACCAATTCATTTTGAAAGCATCTACTCCAACAGAGTATGGGTCCCTTTACCACGATACAAATTTTTGACACTTGGCATTTGTCCTTGATGCAAAAAGGTCTATTGCCATTGGACCAAATTTTTTCTTGTATTTTAGGAACACCCAGTCTGCGAGCTTCCATTCTGTTTTACTCGGTGCAACTCTTGATTGCTCATCAGCTTCTACATTTTCTTTCGACCATAGATACGAAGCGTAAAGCGAAATCTGTCACCTCTCGCACCACTGCCATATGACTCTACTGACCTGCGTGAGTTTTGGGTGCTGAATACCCCCCATTCTGTTCACGCATGAGATGCCTGTCGTATTGTCTATTCTGAGAAGTATTTCACAATTTTTAGTTTCTTTTGCGAAACATTTTAACCCAAAAAATGTTGCTTTGAGCTCTAGATAATTTATGTGGTGCTTTTGTTCTTCTTGGTCTCACCATCCGTTAACTTTATGACATTGACAGAAAGAACCCCATCCAGTAAGTGATGTATCAGTAAATATTTCTTTCGCGTAGATGTTGCTTTATTGTATGTATTGACAAAAAATCTAAAACTCTAAAGCATCACAATTAAGCTGTGAAGCTTGAGAAGAGGTTATGTTGTGTTTACAAAATTTCCCTATAAAAATTGAAGTACTTACCGACATAACGTTTCCATCAGGAGCTAAAACCTGTTTTACCCAAATAATTTCTGTCACCAAAAAATGTTCCTCGCAAAAGATTTGCCCAGCTTTGCACAAATAATCGCTTTCGTGTCGTGAAATTGCATTTTGACACTGTTCAACACAATTTTGCGGAACGGAAAAGAAATGGATTTTTTCCTTCTTTAAATCTTTTTGTTTGTACTGATTGTTGCAGTTAGGGATTATGCAGTAACTACCGCCCATTTTTATTCATAGTTTATTTTAAAAACTTTAAAAAAATAAATGAACACTATGCGCTACGAATAAATTTCCATGGGAGTGCCTTTTAAACTATATAAAACTAACCGAGTAACGATCGACGCGCCGCTAGATCGGCGTACCACCGCTGGGCACACATTTTTATAACTACAGAATGGGTCGTGGCATACCCCTGGTATACAGTCATCCGTATTTTATTGCTAGACATGCTTCGACGAGAGTACCTATGAGCTGTGCTAACTCTCTCATTTTCGCTTTTTTTCAGGCTACAGCCTCAAAAATTTCTATTAATTGTGAGGGCTTCAGCTGGCATTTTTTAAAGTTTATGATAAACCCTAGCGATTCAAGTATTTTTGAACTATTTTAACTGTTTCCCTACATTCGGTTTCAGTTTGCGCAAGAAAACGAATATCATCGAAATATATGACGATAGTGTAATCCCTTGCTGCCTTAGTTCTTGGGCTACTGGCTTTAGAATTTTTGTGAAAATGTACGGTGCTGTACAAAGCCAAAAAGGCATACAATTAAATTCATAGATCTTATTATCGAAAGAAAATCTGAGAAATTTTTGATAATCTTCTGTTACGGGCATTAAAAAATAAACATCTTTTAAGTCCAAAGAGGCCATATAACAGTCTTTCGTCACAAGTCGAAGGGCTGTTTTTATGTCTTCGATTTTGAAATTATGTGGGTCAATAAACTTATTCAGTGCTTTTAGGTTAGGTATGAACCTACCACTTCCATCAGGGTTTTGCCTTAAAAAATAGGGGGATGAAAATTCCTCCTCAGTGGAAAAGCATAAAGAAACTGCATTTTTCTCCATTAGCAGTACTGACAGGAAAGGTTCAGGCGGAGTTTTGTTTTGGTACGTGTTGCTGTAAAACAGCAACCTATATGATTTTATTGATTCTAAATGAATCGGACCGAAGTCATTTTTTCCCAAGACTTTTCTTAATACTTTAAGCGACCTGCCAAACGATAACTGAGGCTTCTGCCCTCTCCTCCTGCTCGATGAACTGTTCTTGGGAGAAACCTTCCAGTTTAAATTGGACCCCTAAGATCTAGGAGCTCGTACGTCCTTTGGAGATCCATTATTTTTATATGTCGATTGAGCCCGTTTTGGATTATACGTCGATACAGTGAATCTGTCCAGGTTTTAGACGACTTTTTCGACCTCTTTAGCTGTTTTTAGCGTTCGATGTGACTCGGAACGCACAGAACTACATAATGGACTAAGGTGCCATCTAGCGTATAAGCATGGCGGGTAAAAAATTGGAATTCAAATTTAAAATACCTGTGCCGGAACGAGCAGTGACTGCGTTACTACACTATGTGATCTAGAGGACAAGGCAGCGAAGTACAATTAATAAAACACATAAAGTAGGCTATGCAAATAATTGCGTCTAAAAGTAAATCAAATATTTCATCGAAATTCGGAATCAGAAATCTATACAACAAAATTAATTACGATTCGATATCTAAAAAAAGGCTTTTCTTTGATTTTATTTATTAGAATGGGAGATTTTTTGGAACCTACTTAGAATTTACGCAGCGAATGTACAATTAGTTCAATTGCTATTAAGGAAAACAATTATGCTCGCAATTTCTGCATCTTACTAACGGTTCAAGAAAACACCTAATGAAGTGATTTTACTCATGAACAATACCTAATATCAAAAAACAATAAAAACTGATTTGAAATTGGTCTTAAATTATCCGACTTTCTTAAATCACTAAATAATACTGTCACCATAAAGATTTTATCATTTCCGCAATGAATGCCTCGTTTTACGACACGTCGTATCACATTCAACGCACAAATCGCATGCGATAAAGTCGTCAACTATTGTAATATTATGAAATAAAGGGGGAAATAATCGGAATTCTGCCATATCCTATAACTACGTATTTGGGATACTTTCCAAACATTATATTACACTTGGATATATTGTTGATGCATTTTTATTGAATGCGAAAGGATAAATAACTTTTGCAATCAGTGTACGTTATAAATTAAAATCACTAAAATTGGTACGTAACCAATTTTTAATTATTTTTTTCATATCTATAGCTTACCCTCTCAATTGGAATCAGTGATGTGTCAATGTTCATCAGTGAATATTCAGCAAGATTAAGATATCTGTGGCGAACAAAGTTTTGATGTGGGTTCCTATAGGATTTTTTGCGAGAAACACGAATCTGATAGTTTAAAATCTATATCTCGAATTCTATCGGAGTACATATGAAGAAATAAGGTATATAAAAAATAAAAGTAAATCATGTAAAAGTAAAAAATCGATATATATGTTGATTTAAAGAATTCAGATTCTTTTCTCTGGCCAAAAATCCTATGAAATTTCCCATTAAAACGTTGTCACCAAGGATATCGTAATGGCCCGAAAACTCTACTGATTTGATTCGGTAGACCCATGTCTAGCTATACTCGAATCAGTGTAATTCTGATGTGAATCTGTAAAAGTACTTACTGATTTAATTTAGTGACCTATTTCTTACCGATCCAAATTAAGAACAGAATATAAATGAATGCAATTATGAACTTCTCCCAATTGTCAAATATTCACAACATTAGGAACTATTTGATTCCTCAATGTTTCTAATGAGAAACTCTTTATATTTTAATGACTTAATTAGTTTTCTTCCTGACTTTTTATGTTTTGGCATACATAATAATTCTTTAATTTTAAAAGCTATAAACTTACACATTTTCGAAGTAAGAGATCCAATTTTCAATGCTTGAGCTTTTAAGTCTTCATATTTAAAAATTTGTAATTACGAATATTTAAATTTAAGTTTGCACTTTTCTATTTTTAACGTTCCCAAATCGAGATTTTATTCCATTTTGAATGTATTGAAATAAAACTTGCAGAATAACATTTAATTTTGAAAGAAATTTTCTTAACATCTAAACGTTGGAATTTGTAATTAGAAAATAATACGCTCTGTCTATGGTTACGGAATTTTTCGTAACCTTAACCCCTTTTCCAGGCCACTCAGGGCTACCGTTAAGGAATTTATCGTAATTCTAACCCCTTTTTCAGCTTGTTCAGGGCAAACGTTACGGGAAATTCCGTAGCCATAGATAGCACAAAAAAATTATTTTTTTTACGTTTATAATTGTAATAAAACGTTTTTTAATGTTTCAATAGCGAAGTATTTTCGATGATAATGAAAAACAGTGTATTTCCAAATATTTCGTACAGAAAAGAACAATTTTTAAGAAAAAAAATATTTTGTTTGATTTTTAGATATATTCATTCTAAAATTTCTCCTACAGCGGGAAAATGGGTCCACATTGAAATATTTAAAAGCATTTCTTTCGAAAGAAAAAATCTTGTCTGTTACGTACGTCTGTTATAAAGTATTATTGCCAATTTATTATATATTATTATTATTATTATTATTATTATTATTAATAAATGCAAAATTTGTGTAAACTGGAAAGAGTTCAGTGATACGAGAATCGTCTATCTTTAGAAACTTTTACATCCACTGACAATTTGGATATGATTTACGGAATTCATCAGTTGAACAATAATGTCAGCCTTGAAATGGAGGCCCGTTCTCGGAATATTTTACCTTAAGATACCGAACGCCTCCACACGTGTAAATCATGGAACGGTGACAGCTGCGAAGGGCTCTAGATACTAGGACAAAATGCTCAGCATTCGTGACAAACTTTCTTTTAAATGCATGCATGAATGTGTGAAATGTTCATGACCTGTGATCTTGGGATTGTATGCCGGACTTCTGTTACCTTCCTAAATCAGCCAATCAGAGCCTCGTCTCAGTGGCATTTCTGATCATCTGATGGAAGTTTAACTTACTAACGTTGGGAACTTCCAGACCTCGATTTGCACATTTATCTATCTTAATATTATCTTTAACTTCACTATTTTCGCAGATAAATATCTCTTTCCCGTCTACTAAGGAAGATTTTGTATCATACAATTAGTAGCAATTCTCAAATCCAGCGCTCGGAATCACTTTAGACATCAACGACAGTATCAATAGTGATATAAATTTCAAAAAATAGTACAAAAATGTTCATGCTCGCCGAAATTTAGTAGAATAATAAACAATATTGTATAGTAAACTTTATTTTATTTTTCTAACATAAAAACCTATAGATTTACCAATTTAGGCCCATTTAACATTGATTTTTGATGCTATATAAGGGAACGTTTAAAATATTTCTTTTAAAAATTTTCAACGTATCAACTTGCATTATTTTCGAATAAGACAAGTTTATAGATACACTGGGCCTGCACCTTACCGCAACCTGATTGCTCAGGTACATGCCCCCGAAACTCCCGGTAAATTGCGGTCCTTGTGCAGTTTACATCCTTTCTGAATATGTTAATTTGGGACGTTCCGCAATCAAAAGGGACAAATCTGTGGATCTTATTTTAGGATATAGGATAAATACATAGTAAGCTCGCTTCAATAATGAGCCCCATTCTCTCATTTCATCACGTAAATAATAATTGCAAAGCAAAATAATATTGAAGTTACTTGTTGCCTTAATTTTCTTGACATGTAATGAAGTCAAAAAGTAAACCGCGCGTTTGATTTTAGCAGCAATTATATTTATCGTAAAAAATAGTTAACTGCGCCAGAACCCAAGAAAAATAACTAATATTTTCTATGTGTGCATATCGCTGTATATATGCACATTTTTTTACGAAGTGCGGATGCAAATTGTATACGCCTCTATATATATTCATCAAATATTGGAGAAAACGCTCAAAAGAGCCAGTACAATTGCTAGTTAATCTACTGAATCCAATTTTTTAGGATTATTCAACGGTCAACTAGCCTGGCTCACTATCAGAGCTGTCATATTTAATTAGTGAGCCGTGTACAGAATTTAGTGACCGAATCCATTTGAAATTAGACAGGGTTCTACACTTGATATCGTAGAATCTCCGGGGGATGCAAAATGTTCTTTTTTATAAGAAATTCGACGATAACTATTTTCCGATTTGTAAACAAAATTTTTACCAAGAAGTTATGCGTATTTGAAGTTATTGCTGTGTGTTTTAAAACACTTGCATTTTTTTCTTAAAACCCCTGTCTGTTGCCCTCATAGAGATATTTTTTTTTTTTATTCTAATAGCGTTTTTTTTTTTTTCGTAATACGCCGAAATTTATAAAAAGTTTTAAAATTAACAAACTGGCGGGAGTTTTTCTGCAAAAATTAAAAGTCAATTTTCTCAAAAAACCGGAGAAAAATGAAGATCAGAAGTACAGGAATGCTTACGTGTAAAGCGTTCTAAACAGAGTCACTATTCGTTCTTTTCTACACGGAGAAAATTTGTTCATTAAAATGTACCCAATTAGTTCGGTAAATGGAGGACATTAATGCATTTAGATGAAGTTTACAATTATTGTAGGATTTAATACAAAACAGAACTATAAATAATGCAAAAGAGATATGTAAAATCTCAAGTCCAAATGTAAAAAATCTGATATGTACTAATTGATATAAGGATTGTATTATTTCCATACCAGTATATCGTAAGATAACGTAAAGCAATGGAAATTTTTATTAAATGAATGATATAAAGTTTATTTTCGTGTGATATAAACGATTTACTTAAAAGAAAGTATAGATTGCAGAATTTATTAGAGATTTTCACTTTTATTATAAGAGGAATTACACAACAGTAACGTAAAATGAGAATCGCTAGATACGTCAACATTGTCAGGGCTGAAGTTTAAAACAAATTCACCCGTAACAAATTGAAAAATTTTAAGTTTCGGTTAATATTGTAGGACATCAGAAAATATTCAAATATATAGATTAGTTTGCATTTTCAATTTTATTCCTTAAATTATAACCTAATTTACTTAATTAGACTTTATATAAATTCAATTTGTAAGTTTTTAATGTTCAATTTTGCACAAAATTAAAATATTGAAAATTAAATAATTTAGTGTTTTAAGGTTACCATATTTTTAATCAAAAAGTTACCCAATGATTTTATTTACTTTCTCTAAATTTAAAAGCCCGTTTATTAATAAAATGTTCAAATAAGAAATTTCGATGAAACGGGGACGAGACATTTTTTGTGCGCCCTGACGTATTCGTGCCGTGAGGTTTAGTCGTTAGCGATCGAACGCGTTAAACTTAGATTAGGTGGTTCGAAACTCGTCACAGCGTTTTCGATTTTTAAAAGCGTTAATATCGTTAAAATCGTGCGAATCTAGTTGCAGCAAGAATATTTTTTTTTCGCTGATGCACGAAATTTTGCATAACTGGGATGTAGAATTCACATATTTAGAGCGGTGGACTTTGTTTTCTTCAACTGAAGCTGTAACTAACAGTTCGACTCATTTTACTTGACTTGCAGGTAATCGACATCTCATTTTACCCAACTGTCAGGTAATATTTATTATCTAGTTGTATTATTCCTTACTAAATAGCGAATTAAATTATAATGAATTTATATTAATATTTGATATTTTCATACCAAATATTAACACCTATTTAATTTTACATGACTGAAAGTGAAATTTTGATAAAATGCCGTGAAGTCCTCCGTTTGCCGAACTAAGTTATGTAAAATTTAACACACAAATATTCTCCGTGTACTGACTCGAACAAAGAGATGTGTCTAACATAGCTTGGCAATGATTACTGAACTCCAGTAATCATTGCTCATAATAAAAACCAGATTGCTACACTATCTTTTCTAAATTGCTTTTTAGTCCAGGCGCCCTATAAAAATAAGGCCTGTTTTCTGCGATAATTGGTACCTAAAAAAAAAACAGCGCAGTTTTGTAGTGTTGGCGAATAGAAACAAAGTCTATATGTTTCCATCAGACGCCGAGGGCTGCTGGTACTTTAAACAACGGTTGAAGGTGGAGAAAACAGGTTTTTTTTTATTATTGCAGGGAACATATTTACCTGACAAGAAAAAAGTACTATTCAAAAATATAGGTCTCAAAAATATCTACAAAATGGCTGGTCTGAAATACAAATCGGTTTATTTGTTTATCTGCAAAATAATTAAAGCCACTGAAAATCGCTATTTTCGAATATGCAATAGTTTTTGCAATAATTTATGAAAATGTTTCAAACTTTCAGAAAATATGTCTCTTGTCGCCCTTAAAAAGTGTAAAAAATTTAATCTTAAAATTTTTATTGAATTTTTCAAAAAGGCATTTGTTACTAAAAACTGCCTCTTTTTCAACGGAATTTCTACAACTTGAGCCGACAGGATATCATCTAGAATCTATCATTTGCATTTAGCGACAAAGCGACTTTTTATAATTAAACTATCCAAAAGGAGCAACAAATCACTTAACATTTTTGAGTTTGAACGTGTGAATTCAATTCCTAAAGCGAACGCCGGGCGACGTCACTAGGTTCCCCTACTCTGCCGCCGCAGACTGCACCGCTTCGCGGCGTCTAATCAGTCACGATTATCTACAATACAATTCAAATGCACTGCCACGTAAATTTTATGACGATAAGCGCAACTCTTAATACGTAATTGGGCCAAATTTTAGCTTTGTATGTTAAAAATGGCAGCAGCAGTAATTTTTTGAGAAAAAAAATCATCCCCCCCCCCTTCCACTTACATAAACTTTGTTTATAGAGAAACTTGTAGGAAGATAATGTAAGTCAAATGGCTTTTAACCCGCATTCCTAAAACTGATATTAACCGAGTTATTCAATTTGTTTATGAGAAAAAAACGTGCCATCATTTTGTTGCTCTTTTTGGACAGTTTAATTATAAAAAGTGGCTTTGCCGCTAAGCACAAATGATAGTATCACTCTTCTCGAGTAAATTTGACCAATCTAGATGATATCCTGTCGATCCAAGTTGTAGAAATTCCGTTGAAAAAGAGGCAGTTTTTTTAGTAACAAATGCCTTTTTGAAAAAGACAATACAAATTTTAGGCTAAAATTTTCTACACTTTTTAAGGGCGACAAGAGACATATTTTCTGAGAGTTTGAAACATTTTCATAAATTATTGCAAAAACTATTGCATATTCAAAAATGGCGATTTTCAGTGATTTTAATTATTTTGCAGGTAAACAAATAAACCGATTTGAATTTCAGAACAGCCATTTTGTAGATATTTTTGAGACCTATATTTTTGAATTGGACATTTTTCTTTTCAGGTATATAGGTTCCCTGCAATAACCAAAAAACCTGTTTTCACCACCGTCAACCGTTGTTTAAAAATACCAGCAGCCCTCGGCGTCTGATGGAAACATAAAGACTTTGTTTCTATTCGCCTGCGCTATTTTTTCAGGTACAATTATTGCCTCGTTTTTTATAGGGCGCCTGGACTATTTCAAAAGTATCCTGTCCAAATTCATTATTTAAACACGAAATTAAAAACGAAGTCTACTCTCTTTTATTTTTGGTCGTGGGTTTGAAACCATTTCGCGTACAATCACCGAGTATGTGCCTTTAATCATAGTAAAATGCGTGAGTGGAAAATGAATGCGGCGTTTATCTGAGTTATGAGCTAAATTGTAGCAACTTTGTGCAATTTCGATAGATCAGCTTGGTAAATAATCTAGTTTCCAATCTGCAGGTTATGAAGAATAAAAGGTAGTTGCAATAGTCGCTTAACCTCTTAACAGCCGATCGGTTAGGACCGAAGGCGTGGCGGCTAATTTCCATCAAGAAAATTAATGGCAACGGCACATGAATGCTTAGTCAAAGGTCGAATAGCGTGTCCTGATTTTTTAACGATATAACGATTCCATGATGTTTTCGAAAAGTGCTAGTTTTACTGTTCATCCTGAACTTACTACAATACAAATTTCATATAATAAGTTATTGATGATTTGCTTTAGCGAAGAAGTGATAAAGTAGTAGAAGAAAAGCAAATGATTTTAATAGTTCAAGAATTTTACTTCTCTGAATTAGAAGATACATTGTTCGTTACCTGGAAGAGTCAGTGACGCGAATGTGACACAGTTAGTAAAAGCAATGTATCTAAGCATATTATGGTAGCTCCCGATCGACGTCGCAACTTCTGGACATTATGCTAGTCCTGGGACACGGCATGCTTGGGATACATTGATGCACGTGTGTCTACGTATATAGCAAGTGTTTGGTAACATTTATCCACGAGACAACATTGTGAAATATCCCAACGTCTATAGATGTCTAAGGAAATCTAAAACATGTGAAATCGATAACACGAACTTGACAGTATCTCCAAAAATTGTCGAGGATTGAAGCAAATGCCAACCAAGAAACAAATGGTAAATTGACATATTGTTTCAGATAAAATAATAACAAAGTTAAAAAGAGTAATTTACAGATTAGTGCCGAGTGATTAATTCAGGTAATGCTTGAACAATTCATAATTAAAGCATTAACCAATCTGGGATATCGTGAAACATGATACCAATTATTCTCCAGTGTAAAAATCTATTTTATTGGAATTTCTCCAGAAACTAAGAAGCAACTATTTTACAAACATCTCCATTTAGCTAGAAATTTTGCTACTTGCTTTAATCTAATTTTTTCTCTCTGAAGTCAGTTGGGAAGAAACAAGTATGTGATAACATTAGAAAAATGCTGAACAAAATTGTAACAAGTTTAGACGCTTTATAAAACAGTTTTCAATTTTTTAAACTTGGCTTACTAAATGATTATTTTGTTATTTAACTATATTTATATTGTTTCCAATTTAATGAATCTGTTAATTTTTGACGCAGTTGAGATATGTTGATGTTCGTTTTTGTTTCTTATAATTTGCATGACTGTTTAATCGATATCGGCAATTAAAAATAATGAGGATAAAAAACGTACTTTTGTTTTCTCATTCATAAGTACATATTCGATATATACATACAGTATACCAATATTATCCGTATTTTATTTTCTTACTTAATCCGACGATCCTCGTATTCTTATGCAAGGAAAGATGTTTATCAAGCGAAGACCTTGTCTTTGCAAGCTACATTGCGTAATATTATTGAGAATGTCATTAACAATACATATATTATTACGCCCCTTAAAACTTCCAGCTAAAAGTAATTTATTACAAATAAAGTAAATAAATATAAATTAAAAATTAAAATGATCAATAATAATATAAGTGAATTAATGGTCAAATATAAAGAAACTATGACATGTCCAAATGACAAGGTTTGATCTTGATGGTAAATTCTGAAAGCTTGAAAATTGCCATGTGAATTGTGTGGCGCATCAAAGCCATCTCCTAGACAGAAGCATTCTAATTGCCTTCCTAATATAGAACCTATAAATTTGCATCCTCCGAGATAGAAACTAGACATTTGAACATGTCGATCTTTACAACTAGAACCCTGCGGTAGCATCACGCAAAAATCGTACGGGCGCCAGTGCCGCCGTACTAAATTCGCTCGCACCCATACCATTTCTGTATAATTTCACAATGTATAACTTCACAATGTATAATTTCACTTATCCGATGACGGATAATTTTAATCCACTCAGTGATCAAAATTGTCTGCTGTCAGGTAATTGTAGTTTTTAATTTTTTGCAGCGTTTTTACCTAAAATTTTAAGAACGACAAGTTTGATTGTCGATTATGTGTCGGCTAGGTGAACATAAAATGGTTTGGCGGGAAATTTAAAAATCTAAAATATTGTTTAAATCACTGTGCTAGTTATTTAATTATTAAATTTTGGGGAGAAACAGGTTCTAAATCTTCAAATTAAATTAAATG
>JAAAKG020214342.1:0-22250 GCA_010014905.2 Druon quercuslanigerum
TTTGTCAAACTTTTAACTTAGAGCGAGTTAATAATTTCTAGAAAGTAGCGGTTCCTCTCAAAATTTTTAATAATGCTATTGTGCTAAACTGAAATGAATTTCAAATCACTGCAAGTAAAAAGTAGACAAAAAGTAAAAATTGTAAAAAAAAAACTGCACCTTTCCAGCTTGGCTTGGCTATAACTGAAAGTTGACAAAAAGTTGACAAATTCAGAAGTAACCTCGAATTCCTGGCTCCATTCTAAGAGAAAATTGCTAAAAACCATAATAAATTGTTCAAACAATTAATGAAGGAATATATTTCTTAGTATAAAGTAGTATATTATATATTATAATCAATTTGTATTTTAAAAAACTACAAAAAATGCAAGTTAGCGCCAGAAACTCGCAAAACCCAATATTTTACTTTTGGAATTTTCGGGACCCTATACAAAAGACTTGGGAGTTGATATTTAAAAATGAGTTTTGATTTGTGTTTTGTGGCTAGTTATGAAGAGAAATCTTAAATGTCAACTCGATTAAACTAATATTAACAATTCTAAATCAAATTTACCAACACGAATTTTTTTCTTATGGGAAATACGTATTAAACTTTATGGGGCTTGCGGAACCTCCAAACATAATAGCTGAAAAGCGCAATTATTCTTTACTAAATTTTAACAAATTTGAACCCTTCGAATGAACAAGTATCAACGGTTGAAAGAAATAATTATTTCCTCTTCTTTGAATTAATATAATATTCTTTACCGACAGATAGATCATGTATGAATTCAGATTTATTTTTATATTTTTACCATGTTATTATTT
Source organism: Druon quercuslanigerum (assembly GCA_010014905.2). NCBI lineage: Eukaryota > Metazoa > Arthropoda > Insecta > Hymenoptera > Cynipidae > Druon > Druon quercuslanigerum. Next base: position 808 of record JAAAKG020214342.1, read on the forward strand.
TTTGTTTTAAATTAAAATTTTATTTAAGAGCTTCTTAAAGTTAGTTTTGACATATGACGTGAATTTAAGATGAAAAACAATGACATTCGGAATAATAACATCCTAATAATTTTTTTATAAATATATCAGATTAAAAACAACTAAATACGTTATAATAAACATTAATAACTATTTCAGCTGATCTTGAAGTGGATTATGAGGGAGAATGTAAATGTGAAATACTATGCGATGTAAGTATTAAACGTTTAATACTTAATGTTATTAAATCTCACAAAAGGGTGTTTAGTACATATAAAACAAATAATGTTTTAGGAATGTAAAGACAATCCAACTTGCGCGAATGATGACGGTTGCACTTATACATGTGCAATAAATAAACAGGCTTGTCTACAAGTGTGTGAAAAAAGTAAGTGCAGAAAAATATACTTTTATTTTAATCAACGTGTATGTTTAAATGGTAAGAAAGCTTTTATTCAGTTGAGATTATATATTTGTATGTAACAGTGGATTACTAAAGTATCAAACTATTTTCTTAATAAATATACATGACAATTTGAAGCAGGTCCTCTAATTTGTATAGTATAACGGATATTTAATTTTTCAGATATTACAATAGGCTATGACGGAAACTGCAATTTTGCAGAGCAAGGCTGTTAACCAGTGAGCCGAATCTAATCTCATGAAACAGAATTAAACTAAGAATTCAAAAAAGCCAATAATTTATTCCAAAAAATTTCATGATCGTCATTCTAAAGAATTTTTTTCAATAATATATATGAATTCAGAGCTAAATAGAATTATTCGAGTGTACAATTATTATAACTTAGACTGATTTGAAAAATTGATGAAAAAAGCAGTAGATCACGCGTACTGAACACTCGATACAAATATCCAGATTTTTTTTGGTACGTGTAGACATTGTCCAAGAAACATGCGAAAATCCGTTTTTTAAATTCAGAATGTTTCAAATTTGATATTTAAGAACTACCGTAGGCTTTAATTAATAATAATCAACTTAAAATCAACCTATTTTTATTATTACGACCTTGATTCCCAAATTATAAAATTTAAAGAAATTAAAATGCTGTATATTTAAATGTTAAATTACATCGCATTTTAAACGCTTCTAATAGCACAAAAGTGGCTCGTTACCAGGCTTGAATTAAGCACTGTAAATTAAAAGAAAACATTTTTCTTTAAGAATTCAGGAGGTTAGTTATGAAAAAGAGGAGGGAGTAAACTCGTTAATTGAAAAGTTGAAGGGGTCAATTGAGAAGGTGAAGGATGAGCTGGGTATTAAAGAAGAAAGAGTAGGAGTAAAGAGAGGTTGGTGGGACAAGGAATGCTGGGAGTTGGAAAAGGAGGAGTATAACAGGAGAAAAAGAGAACATGAGGAGATGCTGGAAAGTAAAAGACAAAGGGGGAAGGATGAATATAAGGCGGAAGTAGAAAAAGCGATCAAAGAAGGTAGGGTGTGGGATGTGGTAAATAGTGATAAAGGGGAAAGAAAGCGTGTAAATGAAGAGATAGAAATGGAGGGATGGGCGGATTATTTCAAGGGTCTATTAGGGGGAGAACAAAATAAGACCAAAGGGGAAGAGAGATGGATAGTCCAAGGAGAAGTGGAGGAAGGAAATAAAATAACAAAAAAGAAGTATATAAGGCAATAGATAGGCAAAAAAGAAACAAGGCGACAGGAGAAGATGCGATGGAGAACAAAGCCAAAAAGTATGGTGGAGAAGGAGTTAGGGATGGGATGTGGAAGATCTGCAACAAGGTCTGGAAAGGAGATGGTTGGCCGAAAGAGTGGATGACAGGACTGGTTGTACCGCTTGTCAAGTAAGGGGAAGTAAAGAAGATAGAGGAATACAGAGCGATCACCCTCATGCCAGTCGGCTATAAAATATATTCAGAAATCTTAAGAAAAAGATTGGAGAGTCAAGTAGAATAAAAGGAAAGTATCCCACACAATCAGACAGGATTTAGAAAAGCGATGGGAACTGCAGACCACATGTACGTACTTCTACTACGTACTACTTAGTTAACAGAAATTTAGGAAAAAAGAAAGAGAAACTTGTCGCTTTGTTTGTAGATTTTAAAGCAGCGTTTGACTCAGTAAACAGAAAAGTGCTATGGCAGACAATAAAATAGAGGGGGTAAAGGAAAAGTTGGTGGAGAGGATAAAATTAATTTTTAGTAAAAGCAGGATTAGGGTGAAGATAGGAAAGAAAAGAGGGCAGGTTTTCTGGACAGGGAGAGGTCTAAGGCAAGGGTGCCCATTGAATCGGTTAGTATTTAATATCCTGCTAGCTGGCTCAGAGGAGAAGCTAAAGGAGAAAGGGAGGGAGGAACGGTTTTGGAAAATAGCAAACTATACTCTCTAGCATATGCGGACGATGCAGTTTTGTTAGCAGATGGTGAGAAGGGGATGAACCTAATGATGAGAATCTTCGAAGAGTATGTGGGAGCAGAAAATTTGACGGTGAACGTAGATAAGACAAAGGTGGTGCGCTTCAGAAATAAATAGAGGAAAATAAATTACGTTTGGAAAATGAACGGACAAATAGTGGAAGTTGTGGAGGAGTTCTGTTGCCTATATTTTGTGTTTGAGGCAGAAAGTTGAGAGCATGCATGAGCGATTTTTAAGATGGGTAATAGGGGTTAGCAGGAGTTGCCCAGGATATATGCTAAGGGAAGAATAAGGGAGGGAAAAAATTGTTACTAGACAAATTAAGAGAGTCTGGAGGTTTGAAGAGAAGCTAAAAAGGGGAGAGGGAAGCAGAATTACACAATCATGTCTGGGTAAAATTCGGAAGAATGAGGCGAGACGCAATTTGAGAAATTCAAAATCGGAGGAAGAAAGGAGAAAAATAAGAAGTGTTTGTAATATACGAGAAGGGGTTATGGAATCGCAGGACATAGAGTTAGAGCTATTAGTAAAACAAGGAGAAGAGACATGGACAAAGATTATGGGTTCTAGGTACAGTAGATTCTATATGATGGTAAAAGGTTTGACGAAACCAGAATATCTGCAAAAAATAAAAAAGAAAGAAAAATGGGGTAGAGTTGTACGGTTTAGAATGGGAAAAGGAGTGAGAGCATGCAGATATTGAATGGATGAAAATGAGAACCTATGTAGAGTATGTGGATACGAAATGAAGTCATGGGCACATGTATTAGAGAGATGTACATAAGAGGAAGATGGGCAGTTGAGTGTGGATGAGTGTGTGAGGTGGATTTTGGATAGTAATGGACAGGGAATGATGTGGATAAAGAAATTGGAAGAAGTAAGGGAAAGCAAGGGAGAAGGGCAGAGCAGTTGTTAAGTTAGTTTAAGGATGAATTTGTAAATATAGGTACAGGGAGCGGAGGCCTTTAAACCCGTAAAAGGAAGAGATTAAACATACTTTTTTCGAACTAAAAGGGCTCAAATAACGATTATTGAATTTCAAAGACAATAGATTTAAAATTATTCAATTTATCAAGTTGCGCCCTAAAATTATTCACTTTTTATTATTATCAAATTAAAATTCTTTAAACAATAAGGCATTGATTTCCAGTTATAAGTTATAAAATTTAGGGAAACAAAAATGTGGTGTATTTTAATACACTAGAAACTTGTAAGGCCGGTTTTCGTTACTTCGGTCTCTGCGTGTACATACTCACACTTGGGATCTAAGCGTCTCCGTAGACCGATCCCTTTATAGCGCCGTACTGCTTTTCGGTACTGCATCAAATCGCCTCTTCCTTTCTTTGCTGGCGCCCGCAATATATAGGTACGGCGATGCCTCTTTTACCTGCTATCATTTGCAAGGTTTCAGATAAAAGAATGAACTAACAAATTTGTAATTTTCAAACAATTCTTAGCTAAAAAAATTAATTATCGAAGGATTTAATTTTTGTAACCAGAATATTTTTTAATTTTAGAAGTTTAATTATTTCAAGTCATTTCAAATTAATAATTGTTCAGCGGTTATTTTTTTAACATTCTCTTCAAATTAATTGTTCCAAATAAGAAATCATTTTACATTTTTTCAGGAATCATAAGAAAATGTTCTTATTACCTTAATTTTTTTCAAACTATCTTAAAAGCTTCAAATTTTTAAAACGAAATCATCATACATCTAAATTTTATTTGGAATTTTTTGAAATCTTTTCAAACTTTAAGTTATAACTGAACTTTTTTCAGAACTTTCAAATATTCTTTTCTGAAATTATTTTGGTTGAATTTAGCTGTTTTCTATTTAAACTGAAATCATTCTTTGTTAAGATATTATAAGAATTCATATTTTTTGATTGAATAAAATTCAACTGCTTGGTTAAAAAATGAGCTACTTCTTTTTGTTGGTTGGAGATTTATAATTTTAGTTAAATATGTAACTATTTAGTTGTAAATCAACTTTTGTTTCAAAAATTCAAATTTTCGGGTAAAAAATCCATGTATTTTGTTTAAAACTTGACTTTTTTGATAGAAACTATTCTATTTTGTGAATAATTCATCTTTTTGTTTGAAAAACTAACTATTTTATCAGAAAATTATCTATTGTAATTAAAACCGAACTAATGGGTGCAAAGTTGTGATACTTTATAAAAAATTCATTTTATTTGTAAGACCCACTTCTTTGGTTAAGAATTTAACTAACTTGTTGACAAATTTTTCTTTGATTGACATTTTTTCGTGTGAAAATTTAGTTATTTCATTTGTGGTTAAAATATTTTCTTTATAAATTAAAATTCAACTAGAAAAGTCATGTTTCTTGGTTGAAAGTGATTTTTTGTTTAATTTATTTTTGTTTTAAATATTGATTAATAAATATTTCGTAGTGAAAGAAAATTATTCTTTTGACTTAAAAGGTCTAGATTCGTTGAAATTTGAATAATCCTTTTAAGTGTACTGGTAAGTGTGCGGGCTTCGGTCATTATATGGTGGAGTGACCCAGAGACCGGGCCCCCTCATGCTGTCACTAAGTTTTACTAACACAGTACTTTAAAAATCAAATGTAATGCAAGGCTAATATAAGCCGCAATATGGATGTCAATCCACGCCAAAGACTGCAGTGCAATGGCTGCAACCAGGATTTCGCTAATAGAAAAGAATTTAATGACATACTTTTGAATTTCACGCGCATTTATCCAATTTTTTAGTTGAATGTGAGATACAAGACTGTCGGGAAAATAATAAAAAATATGGATCTCTTCCATCTTATATATCTAGAATGCAAAGAGATATAAATAGCTAGAGAATTAATATCTTTGTTCCATTGCAAGGCTAAAAAGAAAATGTCAGTTATGATGAGAAGGATGGAATGCAGACTGTAGAGGCAATTCGTGAAGAAATGACAGAAGAGGTTCCGGATGAGATAGTGAATAACGAGCATCCAATTATAAACGGCAAAAATGTAGCAATTCTTGATCTTTATAGGGAACCTAATACGCCAAATGCAGGAAAACATGCTGTCGGCTTATTTATATTTAAAACACGAGCCCATTCTAGCATGTCAAAAAAAGTGATACGTAGCGCTTTGCAAAATATGCAGAGCGTAGCTCTTACACATGTCAAGTCTTTTCTAGAACATGTCAGTAATGTTTTAGCACAAGAAGCCAACTTAAATTTAGGTGATCATATTGTTTGTACCAGCAGAATAAATACATCGACGAATATTTTAATATTCTTCATCCATCTAATGTTGAGGTCGAAAGACTATTCCAAGTAAGCGGCTTTTCAACAAACCATGCGAATCCAGTCACGAAAGCAAAAATTGAGAGCATGAGTTATATTCCCAACTCAGACGTTATAAAGAGATGGGTGGCAAACGAATCCTTTTTTACCGTTTCACAAGGACATAATCTAGATCGAAGATGCTGTAGAAGCTCAAAAAGAAAGATTAAAGTCAGAACATGGAATTAAGAAACGATGTGTCCTGAACGAAGTAGTCGGATTTCATGTCTCACGTTCAGCTCCTCCAGATGCAAAGCACGACTTTCTTGAAGGTGTACTTCCTTTAGTGATATATATAATAATGATATAATGATATAATGATATATATAATTCCTTTGATAAATTAAACAATAGAATACAAAATTGTGATTAAGGCTACAATAAAATGTGTGCAAAGCCCTCCGAGATAAAAACAACTACACCTCACAGAAGGAAAATTACGACAATTAGCCTCTCGGGTGTGGTTGATTTCGTTTTCTTAAATAATCCATATTTGAAAAATTATACATATCTTTTGGAAATAATGGATATAGATTTCGGTCATAAGATCAGCTTAGGCATGATAGGGTGCTTATCCTGGTGAATTACCGATTGCCTTAATCATTTTCCGCGGTGTATGATTTGCCCTTAATACTTAAGCAGCATTATATTGTCCATTATCCACGATATATCACAATATTTGGACCACCGTATCAGTATTGTTCGATTAAACTGGAAGCAAAACATCAAAGTTTTAAAAAAGTTTCACAGGCTATGCGCAATTTTAAAAACTTTCCAAAAACTCTACCTAAAAGACATCGGCTTCTGCAAGCAGATATTTAGTCAAATTCGTTAATCAAAATTATAACATTCGGACGTCAACAGAAAATTGGTGTACTAAACAGGCCTTTTCAGCATATTTTCAGGTCTGCTTTTACTGCCCACAACCAAATGGTTTGAATTCAATGGTGTAAAATACATAGCCCAAAAATGTGTTATAGCCATCGGCAATACTACCAAGAATCTTTCTATTTTCTCTAACTTGAAACAGTTGCTATATTTTTGTCAAACAATGCTTCAGTGACCTCTACTACTTGCATTAAGCATAGCCAATCTACAAATTCCAGATTTTTCTTGCTTTGGTTTCATTTTAAACTGAAAGTTTATTTCAGAATAATGAAGTTATTATTTCAGAACGATGGAGTTTGTTGAAAATTCGAGCGCAGACCATCAAATGTCTCACTTTCATCACTGTGTGGATATTGCGATTGTCCGCCTATCAAACAATGAAAAGTTGGTTAGTGAAAATAATTGTAACAAAATAAGATTTTAATTTTTTATGCCCTAACATAAACAGTCTGAAGAATTTGAAACTGGAAAAAAGTAATATTTTCCAGCACTTATGACCTCGCTAAGACACTAAATTATTACTCGAAACCTTGACAATTGCTTCTGAGGTTGTTCGATGAATTTAAAAATCTTCAGAAAATATTTTAAGACCTAAAGGCCCTTCCAAGTGTTCACTTTATCACCTAAATATTCTACTATCCTTTGCAAACTATTTTATGGATTCATATTTCCTATCAAGCAATATTACTGTATAATATTTCCTTCGAAGAGTCCAAGTTATCATTTGAAGCTTGTAAAATCCGTCGAACAGAGTTCAAAGAATTTTAAACTGGAACAAAGTAATATTTTCCAGAGCTTAAGACCCTGTTAAGACTCCAAATTATTACTCGAAACCTTGACAAATGCTTCTGAGGTTGTTCAATGAATTTAAAAATCTTCAGAAGATAGTTTAAGACCTACAGGCCCTTCGAAGAGTTCATTTTATCACCAAAATATTGTACTATATTTTGCAAACTGTTTTATGGATTTATATTTACTATTAAGCAATATTAAAGCAAGAATTAGGAAAATAGTTTTGTTTAAGGGTTGTTTTTTGAAAACAAAATGATGTTATTAGACAGAAGGGCAAATGGAACCGATTACCGATTATTAGCCGACTCTGGAGCAGCGATTAACCTGATGAAAGAAATCTTGCTGACGAAGGACAGCAAGACTTTTCTACTTAAAGACAATTTTATAATAGGAAGCGACCAGCATCAGTACCAAACGGCAACCTATTATAATTACCTAAATAAAAAAAGATTGTTTAATATTGTTGAAAATGACTTTCCGTAACCCGAAGATGGTATTATAGTCTTATCCTTTTTCAGAAAGTATGATAGATGCGCGATCACAGATAAATTTCTAATTCTGGAAAAATATAAATTACAACTTCATGACGACGGAATTTACGCCGATACAAACTCCATGAAGATTAATAGTGTCCAGACCTACCTTATAAAACCAAGGTCTAGATAACTGAAAGCAGAAGTATCCCCGAGGGAATACCGTCATCAGCCTTACAGAACAAAAAATCGTTCTTAAATCACGAAAAACTATAAATATTAAATCTTATAGACCCCCTGAATGCCATAGACAGTTCTTTAAAGAGCACGTAGCTAACCTATTAGAACAGGGAGCATTACGATGCTCCAACTCCCCTTTCATTTCTCCCATATGGGTGGTACCCAAAAAGGTCGAAAAACTAAGAATGATGGTAGATTACTGAAAAATAAACGAGGACTTTGATCAAAATGCCTACCCGTTTCCCGTGATAAATTACATTTTATGCCACGTACGCAAAGCGACGTTTATTTCAGCATTCAGCCTGAGCTCAGGCTTCCATCAAATACCAATGCATCCTAACTCCATCAAGTATACGGCTTTTTCTACCAACGAGGGCCAATTTGAATAGACCCGAATGCCTTTTGATCTAAAGAACGCACCAGCCACATTCCAGAGAATGATAGACCATGCTCTGAGAGCACTAGTAGGGAAACGTTGTTTTGTTTATTTGGACGATGTAGTAGTTTGCGGATTAACTATACAAGAGCATAACGAGAATTTAAAGGTACTACTGGATCACTTGCGTAAAACAGGCTTGATACTCTAGTCTAATAATGTGAGTAATTAAGACCAAGGTTAGAATATCTTGGACACCTTATCACAGCAGGTGGTGCTAAACCCAACGCAGCGAAAATCTCAGCCATCCAAGATTTCTAGGAAACTAAATAATTAATTGCAGGTTATTGCATGCAACGTTCAAAAGAGATAATGCAAACCTACCTTTAACTCTAGCGACTACTCCCAACATAAAACATCAAGACTTGCTCGACAAGTTACTGTGCAAAAATTTCTCAATATTCTTTTTCTCCTTTATGCCTGATTACGAATTCCTTTTTCTTACCAAATCTTTTACGCTCCCAAGAAAAAGAATAGTAAAAGAATAGACGAATATAGAATTTGCGAAGGGAAATAACCAAATTATTTGTTAGCTAACCCTGATCTTTTGTAGTCAGTCACCGTTTCTATCACATAAAAAATTCACCTACCCACTACTAATCGATACATTACTGTGAACAGCAAAGAAATATTTTGAGATAATATATGCCGACAGATGCCGAAGTAATTAGAGAACCCACAGGCGACGATTGTAAAACCTACTCCGACCAAACAGACTTACCACTTGAAGACATATATATACATAAACAAGTCAGATTTTGTTCAGGATTTTAGGAACTAAATCCAGTCTACCAAAGGGGGTGTGACAGCACCATGACTCCCCACTCTAGTTGAGTGTAGCAAGAGCCATATGTTAGCGCACTCAGACCCAGTTTTCAGTTCTATGCTATTTTTTTCAGAAACAATGTTTATTCAAGAATATTCACAGATACATATGTACAGGTTGTAGCGTTACGTAAAAAAATTGGTAAAAAAAACGCTTAACTATTTACGAAGAAGGTAATGTTCCAAATGGCCTGCGGTAGGCACTCGTAGCATCCTCTTAGATCAATATATGAATTAAAAGATATACATTTTACGAACCTATATTAATGTGCAAATGGTCTACGATCCTTATTAGTACATTTGAGAGAAACTAGAAAAATTGGTTATAAAAAACTAGTTTTGCGTGTTTTGTGTTTCGCGGTTTAAGCGAGCCACCAGTATCGCTTTGTATTTCGTCTTTGATTGTCTTTAATGTCCCTTAAGGGTATACTAGTTGAATACCTAGTTGTTATGTAGTGGTTCAGGTAAATTTCATTTGCTTTATGAGTTATTTTTTTATCGAATTTATGCCTATGTATATGGTAGATGGCCGGAATATTGTTCACATATTGTAAATAACCTTCACTATCTAAATGTACAAATGTTTTGATCAAAATTCTTCTTTTTTATAGAAAATAACTTTTTGCGCTCAAACTGCCACTGTTTACCAGAAAATTAATCTATTTTAGTTCGGGATTCAAGTATTTTATTAAAAATTTGTTTTTGTTAGTCAAATTCAACTTTTGTTTATTTTGAATTAATTTTTTTTGAAATATCAATTATTACATGTTTCGTGAAAAAATCATGTTTTTAGGTTGAAAATTCAGCTCTTTGGTTCAATCTTTGATACAATCTTAGCTTAAAAATCAACTTTTTCGCGAATATGTCTGTATGTCTGCACGTGTAGTTGTGTGTCTGTAGATTTTTAGCCTGTCAGGACGATAACTTTTAAAAGGATTGACTGCTGAATTGGTCTTTGGTGTCCTCTTTGAGTCTCCTAAGCTGAACTTAAAAGTTCTTTAGCCATCCTTTTTTGATAAATATTTAAAAAGAGCATTTTCAAAATTGTTGATAATTTACCAGAGTTATTTCATTTATAAAATTAAAAAGAAAACTAAAATAAACATTTTTAACTAAAAAAGCACGCTATGAGAAAAAGTTAAGAAGACAAAAACATTGCCCTTTAAGCAGCCTACAATATTACCATAACTTTTTTTAATTTGTTGAAAAATAAAAAATTCAAATTTTGATCACACAAAAAGTAAAAAAAAAATTATCAATTCCATTTTGCGGTCAAACTATGCATGATGCGACAAAAGACGAATTAAAAAGAAAGTATGTTCCAGAAAAAGTTTTGCAAATGAATGTAATATACACTTGACGTAATAGTGTTGAACATAATGTGGAGAAGTTCGCGTTTTAGACAAAATCGATGGCGAAGCACGAGATACGTTATGAGAGTGTGTTCGTTAATGCCGAAAAAGCTTTAACAAAAGAGAATTCACAATCACCATGTTACAGTTGCCGATGCTTTGACCTTAATTTTTAAAGGCCAATGCACAAATGTGGAGGAAGTACAAAGCCCAAGCGTGTAACGCTAGATCAATAAACTATTGAGCGCGTAGATTGATATCCAGCATGCGCGTGCCCTAGGCGCGCTCAAATTTGTGAACGAAGCGACTGAAAATTGAAATATTTTGTAGAGAATTCATGTTTTCTTGAATTTAAAAATAATTCTCTTAAATGAAAATTTAACTGTTATACTTTTAGTTAAATTTGATCTTTTTTGTACAAAACTTCAGTTATTTAGTTAAGGAATTGTAGAAACGAAATAAATATAAACTTAAAATTATTTAATTAAAATCTGGAATGACATCACTTCCATTGTTCAAACCATTTAGTCGAGAATGTATGGAATTTTTGTAAACATTCACATGTTTGTAGAGAATTATTCTCCTTTGTTGTAAATTTAACTGTGTAGTTAAAAAATAAGGTGTTTTGTTCAGAATTTATCTTTTTTTTGTTAAAAATTTAACTAACAAATGAGGGTACGTGATTCAAAATTCCAGGACAAAAATTACTTAATTTATATACATGCAGCCCCTAATCAGCCACTGAGAGCATTTTCCGGCATGTTGTAATTTGTTGAATTTGAATTGAAATATTTTGGGAATATAATGCAGATGGAAATATAAATATAATATAATATAAACAATATTTGAGAATATAAAGAATACCAAGAATATCAAAAATATCTGGGAATATTATAATAAAATATTATTATATTAATATAATAAAATATTACAAGTATTCCAGAAATATCGGAGAAGTCCATCGCTTACATAAATACATTCCCATTCTACTGAATTTTTTATGAAAATTGTTATAAATAAAAAATATCAGTGAGCATATGAAGTTTATTGGAATTTTTTTTATTGATATCTATAACAAAAAACTTTTTACGCTCGTCATATTGGAAAATTATGCAAAACGAGAAAAATGTACAGTCACTAAAAATTTTGAAAATCGAAAACAGAATTTTGTTCAAAAGTAGCGCGTGAGGATGCTGAATATGAATCATTAATTAATAACCTATTGAACAATTGTAATTTAAAAAATATATTTTTTTAACTGTGTGCAGACAATCAGCTGGCAATATATTGAAAACGAAAACAGGCTAGGTCGCGTTTAAAATTTTAGAATAGGGCCTTCTTATTGTTGGAATTGAATTGAAAATGTTACACCATTGCGTTAATTTACTATACATTAATATTTTTCACGCTTTAAATTTTTATAACCTTTTTCTAATTATTATATGCAGTACTAATTTTAAATACATATTTTTGCTAAGCAGATATTTGCTATTCACTTTTGAAATAGAAAATGACTTGACTAATCGATTTGGTACTTTTTTACTAATCAAATTTTCCAACTTCTTGCTAATCAAATCTGAAACTTTTCACTAGTAATTAGTTATGTTCTTAACATTTTTATTGAGAGAGTCAATAAGGTTTATTTCACGTAAGAAAAAAGCTATACAATAAAAAAAGCTTCTTTAGACGCTCAAGTTCGTCCTTACAAGGTTTGCTCAATAATTGCAATTTTCTATGGGAAATTAGAAAAATATAGAGCATGAAGAACCCGGCATATAATTAATTTGTAGTTCATTGATCCCACTGTCATTTTAAGATTTTAGGAATTCTTATTCTTCTTAACTCTGTTCAAAAAATCAGAACGCAATTTTTTTTTAAATTGAAGACAGGCTACGTCACGTTTACAGTACCTTCTTATTGCTTGAATAGAGTTGAGAATGCTACACCGTCTCGTTATTTTATTAAACATTGATATATTTCACGCTTTCTATGTTTATAACTTTGTTCTAATTATTATATACAGTAGCAAGTAAATTTATTTATTTGTATCAAGCAATTCGTTGCTATCTAATATTAAATTAGACATTTTCTACTAATCTTCAGAGGCTCATTTTTCGCTAATCAAATCTGTAAAATTTCACTCTTCATTAGTTAAATGTTACCAATTTTGATTTAGAGAGAATTAAAAGTATCTTTTGCATACAGGAAAGAAGATACAATAAAAATAAAATTCTTCATGCACTTAATTGAATACATATCCAAGTTGTCGTTCATTCAAAGGCAAATAATTTTTACTGGTTTGTCTAACCAATCGAAATTTTATAAAGAAAAGAGAGAATATATATAACCGAAAAAAAATTCAATAATTGAAAACAGAATTCTATTGAAAAGTAGCGCATAAAGACCCTGAATGGAGTTTGTTTGAACTGTGTTCAAACAATTAGAATGTAACGCTTTAAAATTGAGGCAGGCTGAGTCATGTTTACAAGTCACAATATGACCTTCATTATTGTTTGAACAGAGTTAAGAGTGTAACACCAAGGCGTTATTTTATCAAACTTTACTTTTTGTCACGTTTTTCATATTTATAAGATTTTTTAATTATTATATGCAGAGCTAAGTAAATTTATTTTATTTGCATCAAGAAATTAGTTTCTTTTCACAAATGAATTAGAAAATGTATCAATTAATTGAATGATTACTTTTTTACTAATCCTATATTGGATTACTTTCATACTTATTCAAACTGATGCTTATTCAAGGAAAATAATTTTTACAAATTTTTCTAAATAATAACAATTTTCGATAGAAAATAAGGAAAATATACGACCGAAAAAGAATTTTTGAATCGAAAACAGAAATTTCGTGAAAAGTAGCGCTTGAGGTTCCCGAACATGTATAATTAATTAATATATTGATCCACATTGATCCCATATTGATCCATTATATTTTTAAGATTTGAAACTATTCTTATTTTTCTTAACTTTGTTTAAATAATCAGAAGGCAATATTTTGAAGATGAAATCAGGCTACATCACGTTAAAAATTTCTCAATATGGCTTTCTTATTGTTTCAATAGTATATTAAAAATGTTATACATTCACATCGTTTTCTTCAATTTTTCACACTTTTCAAGTTTAAAACATTTCTAGATAGTTCAAAATGATTTTCTTTTTACCAACCAATTAGTTTTCCACTAATGAACACAAATAAAAACTTATTCTGAAATACAACCCCACAATTCATTTTTATAGGGTCCCAAACAATCCCATAAGTGAAATACTGGGTTTTTCCAATTACTGGCCCTAATTATGATTTGTTTACTATTTTAAATACAAATTGATAAAAATGAATAATATAATAATTTCTGCTGATAAGATGATGCTTACATAAATTGCTGAAGCAATTTATTATTGTTGTTAGCATTTTTCTCTTAGAATAGAGTTAAAAATTAAAAAGATCCGTTTTCAACCAATTTTCAATTTTTGTCAAATTTTCAATTAGAGTGAGGTGATAATTAATGTCAACTAACGTAACTGTTTAAATAATTTATTATTATTGTTAATTTATATTTATATATAGTGGACAAAACACTGATATTCTTCATTTCTTTTAAATAGAAAATTTCATAAAACACATGAAAAATATCATTGTCTATCGACTATATATAAACTATAATGTAACTTTTGTACCTTTGAATTAAGCAAAAATAATTGATTAGGTAAATTATTATAAAAGAGATATTTCGGGTTTTAATCCTACACAAAACTACGCATTTTGCCAACGTTTCGTGAACATTGCAGTTCACTTCTTCAGGGCTGACCTGAAACTGAGGTATCAGGTTATGTTGTTCTTATGTATACTCTCAACGATGCCTGTGATTGGCCAGAGCGCCCAACCATAGAGGTAGGAGGAAACTGATTGGCCAATCAAGTCATATTTAAAAAATCCAGGAGGACGGAAAGCCAAATCGGCCAAATACCCCTAATTTTTCCTACAAACTTTTTTAAATCTTGTCAAATAAAAAAAGTTGCCTTATAATCTTTTATATTCTTTTCTGAAATTATTTTGGTTGAACTTAACTGTTTTCTATTTTAAACTGGAATTATTCTTTGTTGAAATATTAAATTTTTCGTTGAGCATTCATATTTTCTGATTAAATAAAATTCATCTGCTTGGTTAAAAAATGTAGTACTACCTTTTGTTGGTTGGAGATTCGTAATTGCAGTTGAAAATGTAACTATTAAGTTGTCAATTAACTTTTGCTTTAAAAATTCAAATTTTTGGTTAAAAAATTCATGTATTTTTTGAAAAATTCTCTACGAAATACTCTCTACGATGTCTGTAATTGGCCATAGCGCCCCACCATGAAGAGGAGGAGCCTGATTGGTCAATCAAGTCTTATTTTTTAAAGAATCCGGGAGGACGGAAAGCCAAATCGGATTGGCATTATAACCGTCGTCCCTATTGATGTTATTAGAGTGCTTTAAGATTTCGATTGCTGCACCCTGATAACATAAATAGGGACAATGGTTATAATACCAATCCGATTTGGCTTTCCATCCTCCCGGATTTTTTTTAAAAATAAGACTTGATTGGCCAATCAAGTTCCTCCTGTCTCCATGGGGGGGGGGCGCTGGCTAATCACAGGCATCGTAGAGAGTATACATAAGAACAACATAACCTGATACTTCAGTTTCAGGTCAGCCCTGAAGAAGTGACCTGCAATGTTGAGGAAATGTCGGCAAAATTCGTAGTTTTGTACACGATTGATATCCGAAATATCTCTTTTATCATAATGAATCCTCGTAAAAGCATTAAATCTATTAGTAAGAGAATTATTGATGCAAATAACTATCTTCTCCAATAATAATGTTAGATAGTTATGGCTTTTTCTTTAACTTTCGACTTTTAGTCCACTTTTTACATTGTGACGTAATAATTAATCAAGTCAATTTTAAGTCATTAATCAAGAAATCAAACGTAATTGATTAAACAGGTTATTATTGCTTAAAACTATCTTCTCCTATATTGTTGCTGGGTAGTTGCAGTTTCTTTCTGAATTCTTTAAATTTTTGTCCACGTATTACTTACTATATTAATTAACAATGCAATTTAAACAAAATAGTTGTTTAATTAATTTATTATTGTTTATGACTATCTTCTCTGAGATAAGTGCTAAAAAGTTGCAGCTTTTCTGAAATTCTTCAATTTGCTTTGCCTTTTTAATTATAAGCAAATACTAAATAAACATTAGAGAGAATCATATTTTAAACAATCTCTTTTTTGTGAATATATTTTTCTGAAATTAAACAGATATTTGAAGTATTCTTGAAATTTTTTACATGGATCCCAGGGAATCTCCAGGAAAGGAGGGCTACCCTCATTCCTAATATTAAAATATGATATTAAGATATGTGCAATACCAAATTTTTCTTTCACGCTTTGCTAAAACCGTCTTGATATAATTCAAGACAAAACTATCACGTCATTTACAGACCTGGTACTCCCACCTTCTTCTAATTATTTCCATCTTTGTTTTGATCTCTTTTGTAAGATAGCTTTTTGTTTTAAATTATTCTGATTACACATTGGGCGAATAGCAAAAATATATTACGTAAAGCAACTTTCTAGCTTTACTGTAAGAAAAGATAACTTGCATTATTTTTTACATTACTAATTAAAAAGTGGATGAAAAGTTGGAATTTTCAGAAGAAACCGCAACTATCTAGAAATAATAAAGAAAAAGGTTATATGCAAAAATAATTTGTTTTAATAAGTGATTTAACAAATTAAATTAATTATTATTTTCAGGCTTGAAAAAAATCTAAAAAGATTCAGGGATACTTCTCGAAGTATCAACTGTTTCTTTAAAGACACAGTGAACACACGACAAATAGTTTTAAAAAATCCAGATAACACCGAAGCTTCCTAGCATTATTCAAGTTTGATAATATTAAAAATAATTTAAAAAATGTTGACAATTAATTTTGTTAATTTTCATTAATTATTTACATCACTCTATTTGGAAATTGGACAAAAAGTTTGAAAATTTTAAAAAAGCTGCCATTTTCTAGCAATTACCTAAGATAATATTATTATCAAACATAATAAATTTTTTAAATAAATAGTTTTGTTAACATTCATTAATTATTACTATACTCTTATTAAAAATTTGACAAAAACTTGAAATTTTTTGAAAAGGCCGAAACTTTCTAACCCTATTTTAAGAGAAAATTGTTAAAAGCAATAATAAATTGTTTTAAAAAATTAAAAGAATAGAAAGCAGCATTTTATGTATTAAAAAAAATTTAAATTTTAAAAAACACAAAATCATAATTAGCGCCAAACACTCGGAAACCCCATTTTTTCATATAAAGGGTTTTCGGACTTATGTGATTTATATTTAAAACATAATATTTCATTCGTATTCTATAGCTAATGTTGAAGTGAAATTTTGAAATTTAGCTTGATTCACCTAATATTGACGATTCTGAATAAAATTTGTATAATCGTATTTTTTGACATTCATAACTTAAACGCTACATTCCTGCTTTAGTTTTAATGCCATGGCGTTCATGTGTAAGATAAGATTTGCATATTGTATTATGATCTACTTATTTTATGTGAAACTGATAATACGCATTATTAAATAATAAAAAAATAAAATTAAGTGAATATTATTGTGATTCATTTGTTCATTACTGTTTGTTTACACCAAATAGTGCGGAGCGACAGAGTTGTGTTGTCAGGTGATCAGGTGTATGTAAATTCGGCCAAACACTACACGACCTTCGAAATGAGCCAAAATAGGTCTCAATATAATGAATTTTGGCCAAGATGTGCATCTATTTACAAAGGTGCATTACTTCCGGTGACTGATCGGAATTGATATTGCAAAGGTATTTTAAGTAATTTTTCAAACAGGTAAGAAAACAGACAATATCTTATTTTGACGACAAGCTCTTATCCAGTCTTCAAAAGAGGCCAAATGTGAGCAAAGTTGAGAATGAATAAAACTTCTCTTCGATTTCTTCTAATAATACTTTACTTCCAGTATCATGATTGAAATTTATGTTTTAAAAATTTTCTTGCTAGTTTTTCGATTACGAAAAATAACAGAAGTTCTTATTCTGACGAACAATTTTTCCTACTTTTAAAAGTTTTTTACACTTCCCAAATTTTTCTATAAAATGATTCATTATTTCTTGTCGCATTATTAGAGTAAATTTTTGAAAGGATTTGAAGACTGGGAAGAGAATTGACAAGGTCTCATATCGGCGGTAAACTCTTATCTATTTTAAAAAAGAAGCCAAATACTAACGATGAAAACATAAGTAACACTTCGCATGATTTTCATGGAAGAATACATTACTTTCGTGAGCATGATTGAAGTTGATAATTGGAATATTTTTAAAAATGCCCAAAAAATTTAAAGGCACTTTAAAAGTTTTTTTCGTATTTTTTTGTAGTTTAGAGATAACTGAAAAGGTCTCTTTTCGACGACAAATCTCGTGTATTTCAAAAAACAGGATAAATGCTACCAAATTATTTCTTTCTAAAAATTAGCGCCAGAAACTCAAAAAACCCAATTTTTGTTAAGTTGTAACTTGATTCAACAAATTTGAATGATTCTGAATAAAATTTACAAAAATGTATTTTTGTCTTGTGGGAGCTCGCGGAAAGTCTGTCTACCTTTTTTTGTTAAAAAATATGTATGTTTTGTGTGCATTTGAACAAACTTGGGGGCGATAAGCTTTAATAATTCGAAAAAAATATTTGGACACGTATCAGCGCTCGGAAAAATATTTTCTTCCTCAAATTGATTTCTTATTTACCTGAAGATGAATTAAGATATGATTTGAAATTTTACTCAATATTCTTCACACGTCATTGTTTTTGTTTCCAAATTCTTCATTAATTCCAGGGCTTCTTAAAGTTAGTTTTGACGGTGGCGTGAATTTAAGATAAAAAACAATGACATACGAATAGTCTAATCTGGAATGTAAAATGTAAAATGTCATATGTAATTATATACATAACTAATTCATGTCCTGCTTTTAACATAATAAGTTTTTTGTAAATATCACATTTTTAAAAAGATTTTCTGATATACATTATATTGTAAATAATAAGTAATAAGAAAGATTTTATGCTTCAGTTATAAGATATTTATATATTGAACAACAGAAAAATAATTTATTAAGCTATTTTCTTACTGAATATACACGAAAATTCAAATTATGATTTTTAATTTTTATAGCATCACGGATATTTATTATTTCAAAAATTTAGATTTTACCAGTAAACCGCGTCTAATTTTATAAAATGGACTTGAAACCATAATTTCGAAAAACTGATGAATTGTTCCAACAACTAATAATGATTCACATTTCAAAAATACTTTATTTAATGAAATGTATGAATTATGTAATAAATAAAATTATAGTGTACCAAAATTTCGGTACAAACAGCGAGATTTTCTTGGTACGAGTAGACATTGCACTATGAACAATAAAAATTTATTTTTTCAAGTTCAGAATAATTTAAATTCGGAATTTTACAACTGTGATATGCTTTAGTATAAACTAAATTTGTAGAAAAGCTTTTTCTTCAAGAGTTCAATTTCAATTTCATGCTCACAAAATTTCGGGAAGAACGATGCTAAAAGAGTTACTCACACTGACTTTCAACTCCCATACACTTTATTGTTAAAGGGATTAAAAATGTAATTTTTTTAAAAAGTCTAAAAAAAGGTTTGACATTAATCCTTCAATAAGTAAAATTTATGTAATAAGTAAAAATGAACATAAAAAAATGTTTGCTCTTTACTTTATGAGAAATCAAAATTATAAAAATATATTAAAAACAAATTTCAAATCAAATTTTCCACTTAACCCTTTACATTTACTCAAACAAAAAAATTGGTAATACACCCTTTTTTATCACTGACCTATTCGCTTAAAAGTTTTCCACATCTTCATTTATTTTGTACATAATAGTGAATAAAAATGAAAAAAAATACTACTAATATACCTATTTTTTATTATTAATTTTTAGATTTGAT
This sequence comes from Druon quercuslanigerum, assembly GCA_010014905.2. Taxonomy (NCBI): domain Eukaryota; kingdom Metazoa; phylum Arthropoda; class Insecta; order Hymenoptera; family Cynipidae; genus Druon; species Druon quercuslanigerum. The sequence continues at coordinate 20,600 of JAAAKG020214342.1, forward strand.
CATCCACTAAATTTTTATTCGAATCTATTCGTCCCTGAAAATAATTTAAGATGCATAATAATTTTATGTAAAAATGAATAAAAAGAGTAGCTTCTTTCAGTCCATAAATTTCTGCTAACGTAACACTTTTTGGATTAGATGTTTTCGACTATAAGGATCTCCTGAAATTTGATGCATTTTTTAATCAGTCATGTGTTTTCTGAAGAAAAAATTAGGAATTATTCGGATCATTTATAAGTCTTCAAAACTGAAATGGTATTATTCAACATCTTCCATAATAATATAATAATATAATGATATATAATATATGATATATATTATAATAATAATTATTAATAATATCAATATGTAATATTAACAATACATTTGAACATAACCTGCCGAAAAATGTCTCGAATTTTCATGCATAGCGCCCAAAAATTTGTTCGAATTAAAGAAATCCATATTTTTTATTTTGAAAAAAAAGATATTTTGAGATGGCGCAAGCAATAGGTTGCTAATGGTTCATATTTAAAAAGTTGTCAACTATTTGTTTCACTTCAACTGATTTAATATTTTATTTAATATAGCAAAAATAAATGTTTTTAAAAATTACTATTGTTTATAGCTACCTTCTTCTATATCAATAATAGATAGTTGTTTTTTCCTGTATTTTTTAACGTTTTGCCCGTTTTTTAATTAGAGTAAAACAATAATTAATTCAAGCTAACAAAAATTATTTTTGAAACAATTTATTATTATTATTATTATTATTATATTCTCTTTGGTTAATGTAGAAATTTGCGGGTTTTTCTAATATTTTTAACTGTTTGTCTATTTTTCACTTAGAGTGACCTAATAATTATTTAAATTATACAAACATAATTCACAATAAATTTGGTAATAATTATCTCGATCTACATTAATGCCAGATAGTTGCGGTTTTTTCTGAAATTAACTTTTTGTCTAGTTTTCACTTAATGAAGTTTAACCTTAAAGGTTTAAAGTTTTCTCGTAAAAATATTCTGCTGGAGGGGGCGGGACTGGTATAAAAATATTTTGATTTACTAATTTTTCTTTTGCACTTCACAATAAGTCATTTGCAGAACTTTGTTAACTTTGGAAAAATAGAAAAAAATATTCCCTTAAAAAAGTGCAATTCGAGGTGAAAACATTATATACAGCATATATAGTGGACAAGACAATGATATTTTTCATTTGTTTTATAAATTTTTCTATATGAAAAAATTAAAAATATTAGTATTTTTTCCATTAAATATAAACTATATATGACTTTTTCACCTGGGATAGTATTTAAAAAATTATTCTTGTTGAGATTTACTTAGTATTTGTTCATAACTAAAAAGTCAAAGCAAACTAAAGATTACAGAAACAAGCCACTGTCTAGCAATCCTCTAAGAACAAAAAAGTTATGAACAATAATCAATTGTTTGTATTAGAAAGTCTCTTAACATGCATTGTTTATCACTTTAATAATTAAAAAAGAGGTAAAAAGTTAAATATTTTAGAAAAAACTGCAACTATATAGCAATTATATAGAAGAAGAAAGTTATAAAAAATAACACAGGACCACAAAAAAAAAAGTGGTCTGTCCCAGAAGCGAGACCAGTGTACCCTTATGTTTTTGGGGTCGCTGAAACCGAATATGACC